>BROE01000008.1:10025932-10043432 GCA_036571765.1 Plecoglossus altivelis | reverse complement strand
TACATTTATTATTATTTTTTATCACAATATATGATTTATATATAATTATTTGTATGATACAGCTGCATGTAAGCATTTGAACACCTGTCTATCAGCTAGAATTCTGACCCTCAAAGACCTGCTAGTCTGCATTCAACATCCACCTCCACTCCATTTATTATCCTAAATTAGATGCACCTGTTTGAGGTCATTAGCTGCATAAAGACACCTGTCCACCCCATACAATCAGTAAGAATCCAACTGTAAACATGGCCAAGACCAAAGAGCTGTCCAAAGACACAAGAGACTAAATTGTACACCTCCACAAAGCTGGAAAGGGCTACAGGGAAATTGCCAAGCATCTTGGTGAAAGAAGGTCCACTGTTGGAGCAATTATTAGAAAATGGAAGAAGCTAAACATGACTGTCAATCTCCCTCGGACTGGAGCTCCATGCAAGACCTCACCTCGTGGGGTCTCAATGATCCTAAGAAAGGTGGAAATCAGCCCAGAACTACAAGGGAGGAGCTGGTCAATGACCTGAAGAGCTGGGACCACTGTTTCCAAGGTTACTGTTGGTAATACAAAGACGTCATGGTTTGAAATCATGCATGGCACGGAAGGTTCCCCTGCTTAAACCAGCACATGTCCAGGCCCGTCTTAAGTTTGCCAATGACCATTTGGATGATCCAGAGGAGTCATGGGAGAAAGTCCTGTGGTCAGATGAGACCAAAATAGAACTTCTTGGTCAAAATTCCACTAAACGTGTTTGGAGGAAGAAGAATGATGAGTACCATCCCGAGAGCACCATGCCTACTGTGAAGCATGGGGGTGGTAGCATCATACTTTGCGGGTATTTTTCTGCACATGGGACAGGGCAACTGCACTGTATTAAGGAGAGGATGACTCTGGCCATGTATTTTGAACAACCTCCTTCCCTCAGTTAGAGCATTGAAGATGTGTCGAGGCTAGGTCTTCTAACATGACAATGACCCGAAGCACACAGCTAGGATAACCAAGGAGTGGCTCTGTAGGAGCAACATCGAGGTTCTGGCGTGGCCTTGCCAATATCCTGACCTAAAACCAATAGAGAATCTTTAGAGGGAGCTCAAACTCCAAACTCCAACAGGCCAGAAATCTGATTGATCTAGAGAAGATCTGTGTGGAGGAGTGGGCCAAAATCCTTCCTGCAGTGTGTGCAAACCTGGTGAAAAACTATAGGAAACGTTTGACCTCTGTAATTGCAAACAAAGGCTACAGTACCAAATATTAACATTGATTTTCTCAAATGTTCAAATACTTATTTGCAGCTGTATCATACCAATAAATAGTTGAAAAATCATACATTGTGATTTCTGGATTTTCTTTTTAGATTATGTCTCTCACAGTGGACATGAAAGGTGTTAATATTTTCCTCACTGTGTATATGTGTATATATATCCTGCGCTTAATGAGTTGTGGGCAATATGGGCGATATGGGCAGAGAGGAAGTGGCACAGCTGGCGAAATGGTGTGGGGCAAACAACCTTTCCCTCAACTTGTGTAAGACAAAGAAGGTTGTGATGGACTTCAGGAGGAACTCCGCGGATCAGCCTCACACTGACCATCGACAACTCGCCTGTCGAGAGAGTCAACAGCACCAAATTCCTGGGGGTGCACATTACAGAGGACCTCACCTGGACCACCATCACCAAGTCACTCTCAAAGAAGTACTAGTCACTCACCCACTGCACTATTCACTTTTCATACACACTGCTGTGTGTACACAAACTGCACTAAAGACTCTGTAATATTTTTATTTTTACCTGCTCATATTCCTTGCGCATATACAGTACTCTTTGCACGTGTACAGCTCCCCATCGGTAAGTATTTGTACAGTTTGTATAGTTTGTATCTTGTTTAGTTTATGAATAGGAACTTAACTTTTATTGGAAACAACCTTTGTATTTACCTATTTGTGGCTTCAAGCTGTTAACCAATGGCAGATCAAAATTTGACCTACTTTTTTTGTTGCAATAAGTGCCTGCACAATTTTTCTTGTGGGACTATAAAATGAGCAATTGGAGCTGTGGATGTCCTGTATTGTAAAACTAATGGATCTAAGTAAAACAACTTAAGATTTGTTCCGTTAGATATGACGATATATTACTTTGAAACTGTGACACAGGCCTACAAATATTCTGGAATTAGTAAAACATCTCATTTACTATGAATATAACTAAATTTTTGTTGATGTAGTTATCCCCTTAATGTCACTCTAAACAATCAATAATTGGCCTGCATCAAATTAACTGAACATGTTTAACAACCAGCCTCAACAAATATTGAAATGTCTGTGCACGAGATTTCAAAAAAGATACATATGATTATAGTTAGGTTTATATTGATTGATATTGTTTACATAATAAATTTAGTATCTATCTATCCATCCATCCATTGTCTTCCGCTTATCTGGGGCCGCGTCGCGGGGGCAGCAGTCTGAGCAGGGAGGCACAGACTTCCTTCTCCACACACACCTCCTCCAGCTCCTCCGGGGGGATCCCGAGGCATTCCCAGGCCAGCCGAGAGACATAGTCCCTCCAGCGTGTCCTGGGTCTTCCCCAGGGCCACCTCCCGGTAGGACATGCCCAAAACACCTCCCGAGGGAGGCGTCCAGGAGGCATCCGAAACAGAACAGAAATTAAAAGAAATAATAGAAATAGAAATAAAAACAATGAACAGAACCGGTGACAAAGGGCAGCCCTGGCGGAGTCCAACATGCACAAGTCCAACTTACTACTGGCAATGCGAACACAGCTCCTGCTCCGGTCATACTGGGACCGGACGGCCCTGAGCAAAGGGCCCCGGACCCTGTACTCCCAGCAAACCCCCCACAGGGCACCACGAGGGACAGGGTCTAACTTCTTCTCCAGGTCCACAAAGCACATGTGCACTGGTTGGGCAAACTCCCATGAACCCTCGAGCACCCGTTGAAGTGTGTAAAGCTGGTCCAGTGTTCCGCGACCAGCATGAAAACCACACTGCTCCTCCTGAATCCAAAGTTCGACTATCGGTCGGATTCTCCTCTCTAGTACCCTGGCATAGACCTTACCAGGAAGGCTGAGGAGTGTGATACCCCTGTAGTTGGAACACACCCTCCGGTCCCCCTTCTTATAAAGAGGCACCACCACCCCGGTCTGCCAGTCCAGCGGCAGCGTCCCAAGGTACCACACAATGTTGAAGATACATGTCAGCCACGACAGCCCCACAACATCCAGAGGCTTAAGATACTCGGGGTGGATCTCATCTACCCCCAGGGCTTTGCCACCGAGTAGCCCACCGACCACCTCGGTGACTTCCGCCTGGGTGATCGACTCCACCTCCGGGTCCTTAGCCTCTGCTTCCTCCTCGGAAGACGTGACAGCAGGATTGAGGAGATCCTCAAAGTATTCCTTCCACCGCTCAACAACGTCCCCAGTTGAGGTCAGCAGCTCCCCGCCCGCACTGTACACGGTGTTGGTGAAGAACCGCTTGTCCCCCCTGAGTCGACAACGGAGGCCGAGAACATAGTCCACACAGGCTCAATGTCCCCAGTCCCCCCCGGAATCTGTGAGAAACTCTCCCGGAGCTGTGCGTTGAAGACCCTGCTGACAGAAGGCTCCGCCAGACGTTCCCAACAGACCCTCACGATACACTTGGGCCTGCCAGGTCTGTCTGACTTCCTCCTCCACCAGCGGATCCAGCTCACGACCAGGTGGTGATCGGTTGACAGCTACGCCCCTCTCTTTACCTGAGTGTCCGAGACACATGGCCGGAGGTCAGAGGACACGACAACAAAGTCGACCTTCGGCCTAGTGTGCCCTGGTGCCACGTGCACTGATGGACGCCCTTGTGCTCGAACATGGTGTTCGTTATGGACAAACTGTAACTAGCACAGAAGTCCAACAGCAA
This sequence comes from Plecoglossus altivelis, assembly GCA_036571765.1. Classification (NCBI taxonomy): domain Eukaryota; kingdom Metazoa; phylum Chordata; class Actinopteri; order Osmeriformes; family Plecoglossidae; genus Plecoglossus; species Plecoglossus altivelis. Next base: position 10,039,525 of record BROE01000008.1, on the reverse strand, counting down.
AACACCGCTCGGGTTCAGATCGGGGGGCCGTTCTTCCCAATCACCCCTCTCCAGGTGTCAATGTTGTTGCCCACGTGGGCGTTGAAGTCCCCCAGCAGAATAATGGAGTCCCCGGTCGGTGCACTGTCCAGTACCCCTCCCAGGGACTCCAAGAAAGCCGGCTACTCTGCACTGCTATTCGGCCCATAGGCCGAGACAACAGTGAGAGACCTGTCCCCGGCTTGAAGGCGCAGGGACACGACCCTCTCATTTACCGGGGTAAATGCCAACACGAGGCGGCTGAGCCATGGGGCTATGAGCAAGCCCACGCCAGCCCGCCGCCTCTCCCCCCGAGCAATGCCAGAGAAATGTCGATTCCAGGCTCTCTCCGGGATAATGGATCCGGAACCCAGGCTGTGCGTGGAGGTGAGGCCTCCACCTGCCCCTGACCGTCGCCCAAAACACACTGCACCGGCCCCCTACGGTCCTTCCTGTGGGTGGTGGGCCTATAGGAAGGTGATGCCACGTTGCCTTTTCGGACTATACCCGGCTGGGTCCCATGGACAAAGACCCGGCCACCAGGCGCTTGCCTGTGAGCACCCACCCCAGGCCTGGCTCCAGGGTGGGGCCCCGGTAACGCCACTCCGGGCGACGTAGCGATTCTCCTTTTTTTTGGCATCATAGGGGGTTTTGCAACTACTGCCAGTCAAATGGACAGTATAGAGTATTCTATAGACAATTATGTTTTACAAATATTTAAAGCATGAGGTGTTTATTCAAGATATGTATAAAAAAGTTTTATTCTTTTAAGTTACCACCATGTCAGGACTCAGTCACTATGTCAACAGGCTACAAAAAAACATGATAAATTAAGCATATGCGTAATGGATGTTTCCTTTTCTACAGTGTGAAAGCATGATGCATTCATATTTAAATACAAATCTTTGTATCTATGATACATGAGAGCACTTGTGATGAACTGTGAATATGAACATGAGGCTCACTGCCCCATGTTCTTCAACAGAGGGCAGACTTGCATTGATATATAGTGGACAGAAGGAAAAAGCCCTCAGAAACCTTGCATTTTCAACCTATAAGTTTATGAAAGGTTTTATCTCTATTATATCTCACTTGTGCCCAAGCCAGAATGTCTGACACCGTTTTGTTTCCCGGTTAGCCAGAGGTCAGAGGTCTTGAATGATTTTTGTATTTCTCCTCAAAGCGGAGACAACATTCTGAATGCCAAAGGTAAACAGTCTTTTTGTGCCTGTAGAGTATGGTTGAGTTCATTTATTTTATGGGTGACAGACAGTATTAGGCCATAATTCTGTAATCCAGACCTGGGCATTATATGGCCCACCAGCCACAAGCGGCCCAGCTATTTACATGAAAATTGCTGTTTGAACACAATGAATTTGTATTGTATTGTGTGTCTACTGATTTAAACATTTTTAGCGAACATTTTTTGGCTTTTGCAGACGTTGAATCTTATTGCACCTAAAATTATTTTTAGCTCTACAGACTTTTCTCCATCCCAGTCTGTAATCAGTCTGTCTTGGTGAGCATGCATGTGCCACTGTAGCCGCAACATTATAGGATGAATCATGATAGCTAAGCTCAATAGGCTGCCTGTTTTGAGCTGAATGATATACACATATACGTATATGTTGGAGCAGACCTGGGCTTTGAACAGCCCGCAGGCCACACCCACACCCCTGGCTGTCCCTATTCATCCTTTGTGGGGGAAATTTTGTAAACGGACGGAAGTCTGTAATTCTGAAAGACTACAGTGATCAGATGCACATGTGTATGTTTACTCTGCGTGTCCACTGCAGTGACGTTAATAATTTGCTATCGCTTGCCTTCCCACAATGCACCATGTTGGGGGGGCGTGTCAGATCAGACCCCCACCCCTCTACTTGAGGCAATGGCCCCAGTGGATTTAGGAGGTATCACGTTTCCGGTTAGGCAGACGGATCAACTCCGGTGAACATATCCAAAACTATCTTGCCTAATACTTTTTCTTACATTTTGGAATCTGGCTCATACTGCTAACTTTTTCATATGATAGTTTTTCCTGATTTTACCGAAGTTTAAAATCAATTTGAAATGGGTAAACTACCACCCCAATTATTTGCTTATGTCAGAAAAATTGCCTGGAAATGTGCTTGCGCAGAAGAGAGCACAAAAGGAGCATTAGCCGAATGCTGATATTCCTGAGCTGAATGAGCACACGGAGAAGGGGTTTGATCATCTACCTGCCTTGCTGTAGCCAGTTTTACAAATGTTTACAGACGTACATTATGGTTGTTTATTTCTGTTATTTTAAACCGGATTTAACAATTTTATAATAAATGTTATAATGTTCATGACACGACAAACATTATTGTAGCCTAATGTAATGAAATATCATGGCATGTTAACCCTTCATAGATTGTTGACATATTCTTCTGGAGCAAAGACGAAGATTAATAAATCATGTATCGTAGCCACAATATTGTTATGCAACGTTATGGCAGTAAGTATAGCAGATTATATGGCTAATTTACCCCTCCTTGAACCGCCACCTTAACGTGGTGGAGGGGTTTGAGTGCTCAGATGATCCTAGGAGCTATGTTGTCAGGGGCAATAAGCCCCTGGTAGGGTTACAGGGGCCCCACTTTGGAGCCAGGCCTGGAGTGGGTGCTCGCGGGCAAGCGGCCTGGTGGTCGGGTCTTTGCCCATGTGACCTGGGCAGGTATAGCTCCAAAAGGTAATGTGGGACCATCTTCCTGCAGGCCCAATGGCTGTGACCATTGTATTTTTCCTTGTATGTTTGATCACTGACTGCTTATTCACACGGTAATGGTGTGACTCTTAGATATTTATGAAGAAACCACAATATATGTCTCTTTATTTACTTATGCTATGATACTGTTTTATTGTTCCCGGGAAACTGACTGGCACATTGTAGAGGCATATTACAGGGCATCTACCTGCTGAGAGTTCATCATTCTGCTGCTGGGTTACCTCCCAAGGGAGGCACATATGCCTCTGTTTATTCACAAGATCCCCTCCTCTCGCTTCTTCACAGATTTAATGTGCGTGTGAACAGAATATCACTTTTTATCTGCTGAGGTGGACATTTTTCTTGTGTGGGGATATTTAAGTTTGCCTTACTAAGCTGGCTGTGTTCCCAGACCTCTTTCAACTGTGATTAAGACAAGCCTATGACTGGAAAACCCTTGGAGAGGAGCACAGGGATTCCCCACAAAATCCTGTTAAGTTCTTTCATGTTGTGTTTAACATTTTCGGCCACATTCTGATGACCTTCAGGTGGTTGGTGTGCACGTGTGGTAAGCACTCACACTCTTAATTGCCATCATTAGGCTAAGGCAAACACTCTCAAGCAGATGCGCACAAAAGGAAACAGCCTCTGGGTATGGAACAAACATAGACACTGCAGTCTGCATGGACTTTTTTCTTTTACAACTAAACTGCTTAGTTGCATTCTGCTCAGGCTTCCATGACTACAATAATGTTCTTCCAAAGTTTTTTCTTGTTGTTGTGTCTTTTCTGCACATGACACAAAATATTTGTTTTTCTGGAAAATTTGAATAATATGAATTGTTTTATTTATTGGTGGTTAAATTGTAGTGTCTTCCTCAGCCTCTACTGGCTTGGCAAGCTTCCTGTCTGGTACTGAACTTTCATCAGACAGGTAGCTGGTCGGTTTTGGCGTCAGAAACAGATGGTGAAAGATAAACCTCTAGTCACTGTCAGGGTTCACCTCCTGGCCTTCTAGGTTGATCAGAGAGAGACAAATATATATTTTTGGATGTGGCTATCCTGTGACAATGATGGCTTGCAAGATAGGCTGTTTGTTGCCATGGAGACTTAAAATGCTGTCCACATATGGCCATGGTCTGTATTCATTTCAAGGCTTGCTTGGATAGGGCAGGTTATTGTGGGCTGTGGGACTATACACAGATGGATGGCTGTACGGTAGAGTCTTGTCTGGTGTTGAATGGTGTTCAATTGGTTCTAGAGTCTAGATGCTCTTACAGTGGCTTTATGTGTGCGGAGGGGTGAGGGTTGTGTGTGTGTGTGTGTGTGTGTGTATGGAGGGATGAGAGTGAAGGGGTTAGGATTGTTGGTGCATGGGTGTGAGTGGATTTGTGTGGGTGGAGGTGTGAGGGCTGTGGGTGGAGGATTGAGGGGTATGTGAGGAGGAGTGAGGGGTATGGGTGGATGGGTGAGCAATTTGTGGAGGGATGAAGGATGTGGGTGAAGGAGTAAGGGGTGTTTGTGGAGGGGTGAGGGTGTGCGGTGGAGGGTGAGTGATGTGGGTGCAATTAGTCAATTGCTATTGTCTAATTGGGATGTAGGCCTAATGCATTTTGAATGTTCAGCATTCATTCATTTTCTGCTGCTTGTTTCCATTAGGGGGCACAGGTGACTGGAGCCTAGGCCAGTGACTTTGGGCCTCAGGCAGGGTACACCCTGGACAGGGGCTGGTGAGTTGCTTGGCTAACACAGAGACACAGACAACCAATGACTCTCACATTCATTCACTAGGGGCAATTTAGAGTTTCTAATAAACATCACATGCGTGTCTTTGGATGGTGGGAGGAAGCCTGGAGAAAGCCCACAGTAATACGGGGAAGACATGCAGACTCCACCCAGACAGATCATGTGATATTGGATTTGGCCCAAGAATTGATGTTGGTAAACCTTTGATGTGAAGTACTAATGCTAGCCGCGTTATAGCCAGTGAAACTGATACCCCAACATATAATTCATGACTTGTCCAAAATGGTCCATGTCTGGTAGGAATATTTTAGTTTCACATGGAGATGCACATAATATGAACACCATAAAATTGATTTAAAATCTGTGTTATACTTGTCAAAGTCAAAAATAATATATTTTCTAGTTACAGCAAAATACTTATAGTAATATGACACAGATAACAGTCTGATCAGTCTGTTTCTCTTATTCCCTGTTGTTTTAACAAAATATTGCCCATTGAGACCTGTTGAAACTATCCACCATTCAGCACATAGTAACACAAGTTACTACATAGACTTTCCTCCTGAATACAGTAATAAGACTGAGTGGACAGTGCAGCATGAACCTGAATTAAAGTGACATGCACACCTCAACCTTGTTCTGTTCCAGGATAGGTTTACAAAAAAATATACTAAAATATGTGAAGGCAGGATTGTTTAAGGTTCCCAGGAATGCATTGACGCAGTTCAACTGTAAATTATGAATGGGACATTTAGTAAGATGCTAAACCAAGCATGGAAACCCCAGGTGTATGCTCATGCAAAAACAATGTGCCTTTATTCAGAGCGTTTAATTGATAGGATACCAGGAATATGTGGAATATTATAAAAAAATGTTGGGTGGTTTTCCTGGCAAGGAGGTTTAGCATCTTCCGCTAGCTTGGTTGACAATCTCAATAGATTCAATTTGATAGCGTGCTCTTGTCCAAGACTTAATAAAGCCTTCTTTCACCTGTCTACAGTTGTAAGATATAACACTATGGCATGCCAATTTGACTCAACAAAGTACTGCCTGTGATACAGTCACGTGGCTGCTTAGCAAGGGGGAGAATATTACATTACACTTTCGCTCTCCAGGTAGTTACTGAACTTCTCCATGGTATATGAAAAACAGAATGTACACGTTCTCTCTCTGGTGGGGTTGCTATAGATGCTCTTACAATGGTACTATTCTTCAGTAGTCTTATAACCTCTAAAACATTATTCCTTCCCTGATGGTTGTTCGGTTCGATGTGGAGTGTGTGGCTCTGTTTCTCAGCCCTCCGGCTATGATGGCTTTATTTTCATTCCAGACTGCAGGGTACCTATGAAGCAACAAGGCCCTCTCATGGGGGCCATGTTTTTCTTGTCCACAGCTACTGTTTTCTTTCCGAGAGCTTACATTCTCGCTGGCGGAGACAGGCTGACTCAGAGCTGCTTGCTGCTCCTGTCATTATTCCGCACATATCAATTCATGACATGTATGCTTGGCTCCTTGTCCTTAATTGAGCTGACTGCTACACAGATGTTAATTTATTAGTGAGTAGAATACTTTTTGACTCTGATATAGGGGTATGTTATGCATGTGATGTGGGTTGTCTGACTTTTTTACTGTGCCTGGCCATTTGCATGCGGCCTGTGGATTTCACATCCTGCAGAAGTGTACTATTTTAAAATGAAGTAACTTGGTGGAAGAATGAAAGTGGGACATTTGCTCATGGGAGCAAACAGAATGTTACTGAGCTGAGACCCTTAAATCCGAAGAGGCCCCTTCCTGATTCAACACCTGTCCAAATCCCAATCTCTTGCCCGGAGAAAAATATATCTAGAGAAGCAAATACCTCAAAATATGTTGAGTCGTCTGGTCATTCACTAGAACTAATGTGCACCATTCACAAAGGATTAGGCTTTTCTGGGGGATTACTGTACTGAACAAGTACTGTGTACTATTTATAATAATACGGTAGCCTAATATAGAATCTCGTTTGACCCTTGCACCAAAAGACGATGTGTACTTTTGTTGGGGTTGAAACCTCCCTTTTTAGGCTTTGATCATCTATATTGTGTAGTTTCAAAGACTGTTGAGACTCCAAGCACCTGGACGTAACAAGGTGAGACTTCATGGCAGAAATGATGATAGCTATTATTTCCGTCAACTGCTGTTTTGAGGGTGGGTGTTAACATGGAATGGGAATATCTGAACATGACGTAACTAGCAGACACAGTCAACAATTGGCAATATTGCCTGGGTACGCGGTCAACTTATGCAAGGGAAAATATAAGGGAAAAGTAAGTGGATTCTTCTTCGCAGATCCAGTATAAGCCTGTGGTACTGAGCAATATAACCTCATGATACCATTGATATGAGAGAAAATGACTCTGACAACAGCCTAAGTTAAACAAATGTCCCTTCCTTTTGTGCTGTACATGAAGGAACAAATATGTTTTAAACCATTTATGCATGCCTAGTTCTAGTTCTTAGTTTCTTATATTCTGCAGTTTTTGCAGTTTATCTCTATGTTTTTATATAATAATTATTTATTATATACTGTAGATTTGTATCATATTTCCTTGTTTTCTGAGTAATCAATTAATGGGAAATGCATTCCTGTCAGTGGTCGAAGATGTGTTTACTTCATTATTAAATATGAGATATTCCTCAAGACTAAATTAAAAAATCACATTTTCATCTTCTCTTTATTGAAACCATTAGTCTTCACACTTGGCATATTATAAATAACTTACGGTTAGAACAAAAGTCTACACTTTTCAGATGAAAGAGGTATTGGGCCGCTGATATCTGTGGGTCTGAGAGGCGCTGTCATGGCACATTGCTCTACTTAAACATACAGTGAAGGGCAGTGAGGTTGAGCTCCCCTCAAGTTACCGGTGGTGCTATCCATCAGTTTTCTTGCAGACCACAGCCTCAGGAGGTCACTACTATGGTGAGCATACAAAGACCCCTCTGTTCCTGAGTATCCTCTCTTCTTCCAGGATAGAAAGACTTCTTTGTAGGGTGACTGCTGGCCATGGGTGCTCAGGGGTCACAGTAGGGGTGGAAGGGCAGCAGGGCGCCTCTGTATCCTGTGTCTTGGACACATTTGAGTGTAGCTGGTCAAGACAGACAGAGCACCTCCTGCATGTTACTGTGAACCATAAACTGTAAACTATGACATGATGCACACTCCCAGCGAATTGACAACTTAAGTAGACCATATATCCATTGAGATCTGCAGTCCAAAGTCCACTGGGGTCACTGGCAAAAATTAAGTCTTGCAAAGCTGTTATAAATAATGGGAAAAGTCATGATCTAGGTACACAACTGGGAAGTATGAAAAGTTGAGAGCACGAGGACATAATGTTGTTCATTTAACCTTAGTTTGAAGATTTAGCAAGAAGACTGCTAAATATCTCAAGGCTTGTCTTTAATGGCAGGAGCTTAAAGAGAGTTTACATTCTTTAAAGATATAGGGTCTCATTATGTTAACACTAAGTGTAATCTCTTAACATCAGGATATGCTGTGTTAGTGAAGTGATGTATCGTTAAGTATGGTGACCCATACTCAAAATTAACCCTCTGCATTTAACCCATCCAAGTGCACACACAGCAGTGAGTAGTGGGCAACCGCACGCACACACAGTGAACATACACCCGGAGCAGTGGGCAACTATTGCTCCAGCGCCCGGGAAGCAATTGGGGGTTCGGTGCCTTGCTCAAGGGCACCTCAGTCATGGTATCGAAGGCAGAGAGAGTGCTGTTTGTTCACCATCCCCACCTTCAATTCCTGGTGCAAGATTTGAACAAGCAACTTGCAAGCAAGACTCCCTAACCATTAGGCCACGACTTCCCCCTAACCGGCCACAGCTGCTATTCAGCTCAGGTCATGGTTTAACATTGGAATCTGAGTGGTTGCACTTGTGGACATATTCAATAGGCCCAAAGCAGTAGTTCTCTTGACTGCTGAATTCTGGAATAGGTGCCATGTAAAGTTACCTTTTGAAACCTCAGCATAAGTTGAAAGTAATGACTTTGAAAACCAAAGAGAGAGTTAAATATTCCTCCTTGCCAAAACATATAACTTCACTTGATTCAACATTTTTATTTTTATGTGATCACAACCTAATATAGAGATTGTCCATGTAAACTGAAATAAACACACACAACCACACCAATATAATTTAGAAAGAAATCGCCTCTGTTGTTGTATCTGGTAAATAGTGGAATAATTGCACGAATACCTTAATTTAAAATTCTGGTTCTTTCAGTGATTCATTCTTTTAAATTCGGAATGCCGGCCACTGGGATGTTTTTCAAAGCCTCCCCAATACTGTGATTAATATTTTACTCCTGAAGTCTGTTTCATCTGTTTAATTGCCACCATTTATCACACTGAAGCTCAAACTCAGTGTGGCTGAGCAGTGTGCTGGTCTCTGTCCTTAAAGTCTGAGAGTCTGAAGAAACCGTCAGTCGTCAACTTTTGGCCCTGCCTTAGATTTGGTCTGTTTTGTTAACTTCTGAAACATTTTCTCAAATTTCTAATGACCAGATAAATGATTTAATGGGGCTCTGGAAGGACAATTAAGTGTGATGTCATGTCTTATTCCAGCTCCAGAGGTCATCCCTGCAGGGATGTAACCAGGGGTGCCTTATCTGGTTCTGAAATCAGATCTAAGTGTGTACAGTATGTTTTTCCCTTTATCTATGTATTTTGAGCATTTCTGAACTTGAGACCTTGGGAACCATCGGCTCTTTCAACAGGTCTTAAAAATAAAAAAAACTTCTAGAAAAAAATGTATATCTGTGGGAGCATCTGCACAGCTAAACATGACAAAACTTTGGTTTTTTAGTTACTGAATTGGAAGGTTGTCATGACTCACATGTTTTTAAGTAAATCTTAAATCCTAAAAAAGCTAAATGTCAGTCCATTTGATGTTATACTTAGCTGGTTATTAAGAACATAAAATAATGAGACTTTATCCTTATAAACCTAATAAATTACAATGAACTCACAGTTTTGTGTCTCTCAACATGAAAAATATTTGTTGGTTGGAGAAATCATACTTGCTGGTTCAGTTTCTATTACATTCAAAATTCTTAGTTGTGCCATGCACTACTCGCACAACTATGACTTTGTGCCTTGACCTGAGCCATTCAGTGTCACAGGAATTGGAAATATATTATCCAGTTTTTACAGAAACTTTGTTGTCAGCTGCTTACAGCTCCAGAATGGGCTATGTAAAAAAGGCTATACAAATACATTTTGATTTGATCTGACCTATTACTTACAGTGAGTACGGAGAGTATTCAGACCCCTTTAAACTTTTCATTGTTTCATTGCAGCCATTTGCTAATTAAAAAATTTCTCATTAATGTCCACTCAGGACCCCATTTTGACGGAAAGAAACAAATGTGGAAAATTCAGCAATGTTGTTAAAAGAAAAACTGAAATATGATATGGTCATAAGTATTCAGACCCCATCCATCTATCTGTTTTCTTCCGCTTACCCGAGGCCGGGTCACGGGGGCAGCAGTCTGAGCATGGAGGCCCAGACTTCCTTCTCCACACACACCTCCTCCAGCTCCTCCGGGGGATCCTGAGGCATTCCCAGGCCAGCCGAGAGACATAGTCCCTCCAGCGTGTCCTGGGTCTCCCCCAGGGCCGCCTCCCAGTGGGACATGCCCGGAACACCTCCCGAGGGAGGCGTCCAGGAGACATCCGAAACAGATACCTGAGCCACCTCGCCTGGCTCCTCTTGACATGGGGGATCAGTGGCTCTGCTCAGAGGTCCTCCCGTGTGATCGAGCTCCTCACCCTAATTTAAAGAAAGCGCCAGGCCACTCTGCGGAGGAAAATCATTTCGACTGCTTGTATCCGTGATGTTGTCCTTTCGTTCATTACCCGAAGCTCATGACCATAGGTGAGAGTAGGAACGTAGATTTACCGGTAAATCGAGAGCTTTGCCTTTCGGCTCAGCTCCTTCTGCACCACAACGGTCCGATACAGAGCTGCAGCACCGATCCGCCAGTCAATGTCACGTTCCATCTTTCCCTCACTCGTGAACAAGACCCCGGGATACTTGAACTCCTCCACTTGAGGCAAGAACTCCCCACCCACCCGAAGGGAGCAAGCCACCTTTTTCCGGTAGAGAACCATGGCCTCGGATTTGGAGGTGCTGATTCTTATCCCAGCCACTTCACACTCGGCTTCCTGACAGAACTGGATTTCTTTTTATTTAAGGGTTTATTGATCGTTTACAGATAGCCAGAGCGATTTAAAAACACATTTCAATTAATACATTTCAAATGTTCAAAACATGTATTAAAACATTTAAAGGCATACAACTTCAAAACACACGTGTTACAATTCAATGGTAAAAGATACGCATATTAAAATGTGACACTTAAAACGAAACAATACTTTGAAACACAGTGTTATAAAAAGCCCTAAAAGGGTTACCATGACATATGGTTAAGACATGCAAAAAAGGTGTTTAAAAACAGTTTTACAATTCTCTGCTGTGCATCAGAAGGAGCCCCATGCCCAAGTATGGAGCCGATTCCTCCAGCTCCGCTGAACTGGTCACCTCTTGTTTTTCCTTTGTGGCCTAGCAGAGATCCTCAACCCATAGCACCATTCCGTGTGCAGCCAGGCCAGGCCCGCCCAGACCCCTTCACGTGGGAGGGAGCCTCTTCCGAATAGCGCGTGGGACGTACCACCCTAAGGTCTCTGTAGCCAGTGTCACCACTGCCTGGGTGGACATCTCCACGCGCTTCCCCACCAGCAGGTTTCGGGCCATAGGGCTTCTTTAAAGTATGACAGGGTGTCCCAGAGGTGACGGAACTGTCCCATTCTTGTGGGTCTCCGGCTCACCCCGTTGAGCACCAGTTATTCAATTTATTTTCAATTCAATTTATTTTTGTAACGCCCAAAATCACAACAACAGTTGCCTCGAAGGGCGACAAGGATTCCATCATTGGTCAATAAACAGAAAACCACATCATAAAAAAGTACATATGATTTTAGCAACTGGATGACTGTCCCGGAACATCCCCTGTCCTTAGACCCTCCTTCTCGGCAAGGAAAAACTACAAAAAAAACCCTGTGGGAAAAAGTAGAAACCTCAGGGAGAACCACAGTGAAGGAGAGATCCTGCTCCCACGGACGGACAGGCTGTAGATGTTCCAGGACTGGTGTGCATCCATATTGCGATGGACTGTAAAGAAAGAACCCCTCAGGCGAAAGGAAGGGTTCATCTAGATCATCAGGTGCGAGGAGAGTTCGGCTATCCAGCGAAGTGGGTCTGAGGAAAGCAGTTCGTCTGTTGTACGAAGTACCTCCGACAGTTGAGGAGCACCCGGGTCCACAGATCAAGTCGCTAGGCGGGGCGAGGCATGTAGGGTGGAGTCATCGCCATGGCAGCATCCAGGACAGAGCCCACCTCGGAGGGATCGAAACTTGTGTACAGCGACGAACAGACCATAGCGAACTACGATATCAACTAATGCCCTGCCCATAAGCCATTTCGAAGAGAAATGCTTTAAGCCTGGTCTTAAATAAAGAGACTGAGTCGGCCTCTTTAACATGAACAGGGAGCTGATTCCATAACACAGGAGCTTGGTAGCTAAATGCTCTACCCCCTACTGTGCTTTTGGAGACTCGAGGAACCACCAATAGTCCAGCGCTTTCGGAGCGAAGTGCTCTGGCTGGGTGATATGGTACTACAACATCTTTGAGGTAGTGAGGGGCCATGCCATTTATGGACTTATATGTGAGGAGTAGGACTTTAAATTTGATTCTAAATTCAACAGGGAGCCAGTGAAGAGACTCTAACACCGGTGTGATGTGGTCTCTTCTTTTGGTTCCTGTTAGGAGTCGTGCTGCTGCGTTCTGAACCAACTGAAAGCTCTTTATCGAGCTTTTAGTACACGCTGCGAGCAGGGCGTTACAGTAGTCAAGTCTAGATGTAACGAATGCATGAATGAGTTTTTCAGCATCACTTCTAGTCAAGATCTTTCTAATTCTAGCTATATTACGCAGATGAAAGTAGGCAGTTTTGCATGCCTGGTTCATATGTGCTGTAAAGGATAATTCTTGGTCCAGTAGGACGCCAAGGTTTCTTACAGCCGAACTGGGGGCTACACTGATAGTGTCCAGTGACACCATCTGGCCGGCTAAAGAATCTCGCAGACGTTCCGGGCCTAGTACAATGACCTCGGTTTTATCTGGATTAAGAAGTAGGTAGTTAAGTGTCATCCAGGTTTTTATATCCTTCACACAAGCACTAAGTATGTGTAACCGATCGGCCTGATCAGGTCTCATTGATAAGTACAGCTGTGTGTCATCCGCATAGCAGTGGAAGTTAATGCCATGCGTTCTGATAATGTTACCTAAAGGCAGCATATAGAGCGTAAACAGAATAGGACCGAGTACAGAACCCTGCGGGACACCGTAGGTTACTTCAGAGCCAGGGGAACAGCCTCGGTTTACATTAACAAACTGGTACCTATCCGATAAATAGGATTTAAACCAGCTGAGGACTGTCCCTCTGACACCTACGTCACATTCCAATCTCTGAAGCAAGATTGTGTGGTCGATGGTGTCAAACGCAGCGCTGAGGTCCAGCAGAACCAGGACCGAAACCATTACACTGTCAGCGGCCACTAGTAAGTCGTTTGTGACTTTAACTAGTGCAGTTTCCGTGCTGTGATGGGCCCTGAACCCAGACTGAAAAACCTCAAACAAATGGTTGCCCTCAAGGTGGTGAGAGAGCTGCTTAACTACAACTCTTTCAAGGACTTTGGACAAAAAAGGAAGATTCGAAATAGGTCTATAATTGCCCAGTAGGTCCGGGTCAAGATTCGTTTTTTTCAGCAGTGGCTTAATAACCGCATACTTGAAGGACTGAGGGACATAACCAATTTTGAGCGAAGTATTTATGATCGTAAGAATAGAGCCTATAATTAAGGGGAGGATTTCTTTGAGGAGTCTAGTTGGGATCGGGTCTAAAATACAAGTGGATGATTTCGAGGACATGATGACGGAAGTGATCTCCGCCTGATCAACAGCAGTGAAACTGTCCAGAG
>BROE01000008.1:9876567-10025853 GCA_036571765.1 Plecoglossus altivelis | reverse complement strand
GCGAGGCATGTAGGGTGGATTCATCGCCATGGCAGCATCCAGGACAGAGCACACCTCGGAGGGATCGAAACATGTGTACAGCGATGAACAGACCATAGCGAACTACAATATCAACTAATGCCCTGCCCAAAAGGTATTTCGAAGAGAAATGCTTAAAGCCTGGTCTTAAATAAAGAAACTGAGTCGGCCTCTTTAACATGAAAAGGGAGCTGATTCCATAACACAGGATCTTGGTAGCTAAATGCTCGATCTCCTACTGTGCTTTTGGAGATTCGAGGGACCACCAATAGTCAAGCGCTTTCAGAGCGAAGTGATCTGGCTGGATGATATGGTATTACAACATCTTTGAGGTAGTGTTGGGCCATGTCATTTATGGACTTATGTGTGAGGAGTAGGACTTTAATTTTGATTCTAAATTCAACAGGGAGCCAGTGAAGAGACTCTAACACCGGTGTGATGTGGTCTCTTCTTTTGGTTCCTGTTAGGAGTCGTGCTGCTGCGTTCTGAACCAACTGAAAGCTCTTTATCGAGCTTTTAGTACACGCTGCGAGCAGGGCGTTACAGTAGTCAAGTCTAGATGTAACGAATGCATGAATGAGTTTTTCAGCATCACTTCTAGTCAAGATCTTTCTAATTCTAGCTATATTACGCAGATGAAAGTAGGCAGTTTTGCATGCCTGGTTCATATGTGCTGTAAAGGATAATTCTTGGTCCAGTAGGACGCCAAGGTTTCTTACAGCCGAACTGGGGGCTACACTGATAGTGTCCAGTGACACCATCTGGCCGGATAAAGAGTCTCGCAGACGTTCCGGGCCTAGTACAATGACCTCGGTTTTATCTGGATTAAGAAGTAGGTAGTTAAGTGTCATCCAGGTTTTTATATCCTTCACACAAGCACTAAGTATGTGTAACCGATCGGCCTGATCAGGTCTCATTGATAAGTACAGCTGTGTGTCATCCGCATAGCAGTGGAAGTTAATGCCATGCGTTCTGATAATGTTACCTAAAGGCAGCATATAGAGCGTAAACAGAATAGGACCGAGTACAGAACCCTGCGGGACACCGTAGGTTACTTCAGAGCAAGGGGAACAGCCTCGGTTTACATTAACAAACTGGTACCTATCCGATAAATAGGATTTAAACCAGCTGAGGACTGTCCCTCTGACACCTACGTCACATTCCAATCTCTGAAGCAAGATTGTGTGGTCGATGGTGTCAAACGCAGCGCTGAGGTCCAGCAGAACCAGGACCGAAACCATTCCACTGTCAGCGGCCACTAGTAAGTCGTTTGTGACTTTAACTAGTGCAGTTTCCGTGCTGTGATGGGCCCTGAACCCAGACTGAAAAACCTCAAACAAATGGTTGCCCTCAAGGTGGTGAGAGAGCTGCTTAACTACAACTCTTTCAAGGACTTTGGACAAAAAAGGAAGATTCGAAATAGGTCTATAATTGCCCAGTAGGTCCGGGTCAAGATTCGGTTTTTTCAGCAGTGGCTTAATAACCGCATACTTGAAGGACTGAGGGACATAACCAATTTTGAGCGAAGTATTTATGATCGTAAGAATAGAGCCTATAATTAAGGGGAGGATTTCTTTGAGGAGTCTAGTTGGGATCGGGTCTAAAATACAAGTGGATGATTTCGAGGACATGATGACGGAAGTGATCTCCGCCTGATCAACAGCAGTGAAACTGTCCAGAGTAACCGATGGGCCAACATGGGGCAGCAGCTTCACAGATCGTGCGTGCTCAATACTAATAGTGGGAGTCATTTCACTTAATTGATCTCTGATTGTACTGATTTTCTTGTTAAAAAATAGAAGAAAATCATCAGAGCTGAGAGCAGCTGGAATTGAGGGTTCCACTGCACTGTGATTGTTTGTCAGTCTGGCTACAGTACTGAACAAAAACCTTGTGTTATTTTTGTTTACTTCAATTAAATTCGAATAATATCTGGTTTGGGCTTTACGCAGAGCTTGCCTATAGGACAGAAGACAGGCTTTCCATGCACTTAAAGAGTCTTCCGTGTGGAAGTGGCGGAAATGTCTCTCCAATTGTCTAACAATTTGCTTATGTGAGCGCAGCTCTTCATTGTACCATGGAGAGGCGCGTTTTGGCCTAATGATCTTCTCTCTAAAGGGTGCTGCAACATCAAGAGCAGACTTTAGAGAATACATCATCGTGTCAACATACTGATCACTTACACTGGAACTGGGGCTGCTCTCAGCGGGATCGCACGACATGTTACTGAATATTGGCTCTACTATTTCTTTGAACTTAGAAATAGATTTTTCAGATATTGTCCTTTTCAATATAGTTTTCATCTGAGTGGCTGGATGATCTCTAAGAGTGAACTGAAACGTAATCAGGCAATGGTCAGACAATACTGGATTATGAGGGAAGACAGTCAAATCACCCACCTCCATTCCATAAGATAAAACAAGATCTAGAGTGTGCTTGTGACTATGGGTTGGTTCCTTTACACTCTGAGTGAAACCAATGCTATCCAATAAAGCAATGAAGGCATTACTGAGACAATTGCTAGCCTCTACGTGAATGTTAAAGTCACCGACCAGTATGATTCTTTCCCAGTCCAACACCAAACTTGACAACAATCCAGAAAACTCAGCCAAAAACTCTGAATAAGGACCTGGAGGCCGATAGATCACCACAAACAAAGCTGCATTCTGATCTCTCCAATCTGGGCAGGTGAATGAAAGGGCAAGGCTTTCAAATGAGCAAAACACACCGTCAGTTTTAGGACTCAAGTGTAAACTTGTGTGTGAGATTGCTGCCACACCGCCACCTCGGCCATTACTTCTGGCCATCTGAAAGTTAACATGACTGGGAGGGGTGGACTCGTTCAGTCTTACATAGTCACCTTGTTGAAGCCAGGTTTCAGTTAAGGCTAGGAGATCTATGTTATTATCACAAATCAACTCATTAACTAAAAGCGATTTGGAGGAAATAGACCGAATGTTTAGCAGTCCACATTTTACATGTTTATCGAATCTGAAGTTATGTATTGAGGCCCTCCCCTGCCAGCAGGTTCAGGGTTATCAGGGGCCCCTGCTGGAAGCCACAGGTCCTGGATGGCGCCACACTCCTAGAGCAGATGCCACACAGTCTCCTCTCCGCCACAAGCCCACTGTGGGCAACTAGCCATTGCCACCGGTCTCCAGGAGTGCATAACGGCTCTGACTGGCAGTATCTCATGGGCCACTATCAAGTTCAGGTCGCGGTGCTGGTTCAGCAGAGCAAGATGGGTCGCATTCCGCCAAACCGTGGAAGACTCGCCTAGCGCGAGCCTGCGCACTGGACACATCAGCTCCCTCTCCTGCACAACAAAGAGGATAAAATGGTGATTGGTTAAAACTTGCTCTGTCTGCTGTTTAAGATTAAAATCTTTTAAAAACAATGTAGGCCAGTAGTAGGTCGAAACCGGCACCCTCACATCGACGGAGAGGAGCCACAGCGTTCGCAGGTACCTGCCTATCCAGAATCTCACCATCCGGCCCATCTTGGTCTCCTGTTTTACCAGGCCCCGTGGGCGGTGTACCTGCTTGTGAGGAATAAAGATACATTTTGGAGGCCCCTCCCCCCATTAGAATGACTCCGTTTCATGACCACCCTCGTGAGCCTCTCCCCTATGCCCTTTCACACAAACTGGAAGATCTCACGGTCCACGAGTACGAGTATTCTGCGTGGGGGAATAAAAATGATGGGGACCAGTAAAAACTAGGGTAAAAACAAAAATCACAGTTTTGACAATAACAATGCGTCCTTCTATGGTCAGGTCTCTCAGTCTCCAGAATGTCCGTCATTGCCTAGTCTTTCCGAGTAGATCCTCCCAATTCCCGCTACCTAGCCCTGACTGGTCAAATTGAACCCCTTGAACCCTCAAGTCTGCTTGTGTAGTGAGTGGCAGTCCTGTCCGGTCCTGTGTGCGCCGGGGTCCGTGGAACAGTGCTTCGGTCTTCTCTCGATTCAGCTTGAGAGCCCCCTGCTCCCTGGGACTCCCAGCCTAGTGATCCATTGGTCCCTTCTCAACACCTGCACCTGGGGTTAGACAATGGACAGCCCAGACGGACGCCGCAGCGGACGTTTAAGGCCTTTGTTAGGTACCCGTTAAAAAGGATTCGGCTGTGTATTTTTTAGCATTACCTGAAATAGGTACTGGTGCAAGACCTGATTATTAGCTTATTCAAAATCAAAATTTAGGACTGCAAGACTAATCTTTCTGTCCCCCGCCAGACAGATGGCATCTCAGATCAGTACGAGGCTGTCGGTGATCTTCCTCCCCGGGACGGTGCAGGTTTGCTGTCCCCTTTACTGTTTATTTTCTTTAAAAAGTACCTAGTGCACTTTTCCTCTTCTTCCAGGTTCTTTTCTTTTCTTCTTAAAATGAACCTTTTACTCCTTTCTTCAGCTAAGATTTTCCTTTTTCACTTCCCTTATTTCGTCATTGAAATACATGCCTAGGTTTCTTTGTCTAAAAAATCTTTCTCAACGTTTTTGCAGTCCCTTCATGCACCTGTCTCTTTTCCTTTTCCTATCTTTCTCTAACTTACAAAAAAGGCCTGAGTCCTACCCTTCACCATTTCTTACAATTGTGCTTTTGTGTCGAAGAAATCCTGAAGGGTCTACCAGTCCCTGAACAGCTCCCTGTGCTGCTTCACATCCTCCTCATCTTCCAGCAGGGAGCAGTTCCGTTTCCACAGACCCTTCCCTATTGTCACACCTGTGGGGAGTGCAAGGGTGCAGGACAGCATAACGTGATCCGATAAGAAAACTAGGGTCAATCTAGCATCAGTTGGGGGGGCATCCCAGGTAAAAACGTAATCAATGCGAGAGACTTTGGTGCCATCCGTCAGGATGGATGGTGAATGTTGGTGGACAGCCATTTTCAGGTCTCTCCAGAGATGCTCAATTGGGCTTAGGTCAATGCTCTAGCTGGGCCAGTCAAGAATGGTCACAGAGTTGTTCTGAAGCCACTCTTTTGTCATTTTAGCTTTGTGCTTAGGGTCATTGTTTTGTTGGAAGGTGAACCTCTAACCAAGTCTGAGGTCCTGAGCACGCTGGAAGAGGTTTTCTTCCAGGATATCTCTGTACTTGGCCGTATCCATCTTTCGTTCAATTGCAAACAGTCGTCCTGGCCCTGCAGCTGAAAAACACCTCCATAACATGATACTGCCACCACCATGTAACACTGTTAGGATATTGGGCAGGTGATGAGCAGTGCCTGGTTTTGTCTGCACATACCGCTAAAGTAACGCCAAAAAGTTCAATCTTGGTCTCATCAGGGGGTATTGGGTTTGAAAGGGTCTTAATGTATCCACTGTATATGAAACAATTGCAACATAAAAACCTGACTCAACAATTACTGAAATGTGCAGAGCTGGACAGTTGGATATGAATTTGCACAAGCTTCTCATCAATAGAGTGCTATCGACTCAGTGTGAAGTTGATGGAATTCCCAAGATGCGTAATTACACCACTTGTTTCTGTACCTCTGGGAGAACTAGGAGATCGGGTTTATCAATTACCCTCAAACTTCTCTTTCTTTTCATATTGGCACTGCAGACCTCGTCCCCATACTTACTCCCATATACTTTAGAGAGGAATCCATAGTTCCAGGATTACTCCTTTACGAGTTTTCATTTCTGGAGAAAGGAATGCTCCAGTTGTTTATAGCCATGTAAGAAAATCTTCAGGAGCACATCACTGTGTGTTGAGTCTGTGTGGAATGAGATGAGGGTTCTAACAATGGTCAGGCTGTCTAGAATGTATGGTATGATTAGAAGACCAGGAAACTCCAGGGAACTGATGTTGGATAATTACACAGAAAGTTCAATAGACTGTTTTTGAGATTCAGTAAGATTTGAATGGTGATCCTTTTTTCAGTCTTTTATGTCCCTGAGGACAAGGTTATTTTCAGTGACATGTCATAATTTCTTGCAGTGTCATTGGATATTATGGACTTGAGGCAGAATACTGCATACATTAGCAAAACCCTAGCCTTAACTCTTAGTTTAGATGCAGTAACCATTTATCTATTTATTTATTTATGTATTGTCCCTTTTGTGTGTTTCAGTAAGCTGGGTGGTGGTTATATCACTAGGGCAACCCTTCCTCCAAGCTTGTGGGACAAAGCTATGTTAGTGGAGAAGGGAGGGGGGTGTAACCGACCCAAGTTGACCCAGTCTAGAACGCAGCACTATTGTCTGAATGCAACTGTACCAAGACCTTAATTTCCCCCTGACATTGACTGGACTAGGTTGAATGGATTCTGTCCAAATGCTTCTGCACACTACCTCATTCTCCTCAGCTTCCTAAAGAAGTGACTCAGTGTTTCAACATGTACAGTCAGACTTTTACTTATAAGCACATAATGAGAGAGGAGGGCACATGACAACTGCTCAGTTGCCTCATGGTTTGTGACCAAGTCTTTCTCAAATAAAGGACTAGCGGTATATGGAGGATTTCAAAGGTCAGAACATTGGCATTTTGCAAGGGAAAATGTTATTCATCATCTTGATAGCTTGCTATACATTTTTATCCATCCTGTAAGAAAAGGTTACCAATGTATGGAAACTACAGAAAGGAAGTTGATGTTCCAGGTTGACACACACATGTACAAGTTCCGCTGTTTTGCCCCAAAACCGTGGGATGTGCCTGGAACATAGCCCAGTCGAGGTCTGGCCTAGTGATTAGACCAGACCAGAGAACAGATCTGCGTAAATCACGTCCACTGCCTTGCCTCTAGACACCTGGTCAACATCTTAACCCTGGCTGGCTGCAGCTACCCAGCTGTAAGTACAGTACAACATGTATGTCTGGAGATGATTCCTCCCTTATGAATGAGGAGATCAGACACCTCCCTCATGTCTTAGAGTTATGTGTCTCTTGTGCTGTGGAGACCATGGCTAAAGGCTACCATTCATTTGGAGTATCTACCTTGTACTGTGTATCCTACTGACTACATAAACGCTGTTTGCATACAGAATATCCAGAACGGTTACTCGTACAGCACTTATTCATTACATACATTACAATCACACAGCTGAGTTAGTTGTCTGTACCTCCACCCAGCAGTGGTATGTGATTATTTTTTTATTATTATAAGAGTAGGTGTGATGAGCTTCATGGCAGTTTATTAACTGTTTCTGTGCCATTCATCTGGTGGAAGATCATATTTGATGTAGCCTGCTGTACTTGTACCACACAGGACACAATAACTTTGCTGTAATTCTTTTCTTTTGGCAAGTTCATATTTGCCACCCAAATAAATGCTGAAATAAATTCAAATACAATACACCCCCCACTGACCATCGACAGCTCGCCTGTCGAGAGAGTCAACAGCACCAAATTCCTGGGGGTGCACATCACAGAGGACCTCACCTGGACCACCAACACCAAGTCACTCTCGAAGAAGGTACATCAGCGCCTACACTTTCTCCGCCGGCTGAAGAGAGCAAGCCTCCCTCCACCCATCCTCACCACTTTCTACAGGGGCACCATCGAGAGTGTGCTGACCAGCTGCATCACTGTCTGGTACGGGAACTGCACTGCAGCAGAACGCAAGACCATCCAGCGGACAGTGAACACAGCTGCGAAGATCATCGGTGCCCATCTCCCCTCCATCCTAGACATTTTCCACACACGATGCTCCAGCAAAGCCAATACTATCGTTAAGGACCCCACCCACCCCTCCCACAGCCTCTTCCAGCTCCTACCATCAGGTAGACGGTTCCGGAGCATCAGAGCCCGCTCTGCCAGACTGATCAACAGCTTCTTCCCCCAGGCTGTGAGAGCCCTGAACTCTCCCGGGTCTCTCTGACTCCCCACCTGAAACTAAGACTATCGGAAAACTTGCACTAGTCACTCACCCACTGCAATATTCACTTTTCATACACACTGCTGTGTGTACACAAACTGCACTAAAGACTCTGTAATATATGTATCTTTATACGCTCATATTCTTCGCACATGTACAATACTCTTTGCACATGCACATCGGTAAGTATTCGCACAGTTTGTATAGTTTGTATCTTGTTTAGTTTATGTATAGGAAAATTGTTATATTTATTTTAAATTGATTGTTGTTTGCCTGTACTGTTGTATGTCTGTACTTCTGTAGCACCATGGCTCTGTGAGGCACGACATTTCGTTCCACTGTATGCACTCGCATGTAGCGGAATGACAATAAAGCACAACTTGAACTTGAACTTGATATGGCATTGGCTTAGGACACTGACATAAGAGACTAAATGATACATACTGTATATATTTACAAAAACCTTTGTATACATTTTTAACTGTAATGTTTTACAACAAAAGAGAACACTTACACTTACAACACTTACAGGACAGACTGAACACCCAGAGCACACAACATTCGCCCTTGTCAGCCTTTCTAACACGTAGAAACAGTCAGTGGCAGCTCCTGCCAAATTTCTCAGGGGGGGGCAAATGTTTGGATGATTGACAAGGATAAGGTTACCCATTCAATTGATAAATTAGCAGCTAGTTAAGGATATAGAGACAACTGAACTACTTTAGTATCAATGAAAAATAAACATTCTATATGTATTAATTTAGCAGCAAGCCAAAATCCATTCAAAGACCCGCCAGGATGTGGATTTCCAAAAACGTTATACTCCAATTTCATTTTAATAAGAAATGATTAAATTACATAACTCACTATTTATACCTCTCTCCTATATTATACTGCTTACATCCCATTACTCTTATATTACTCTGCTCACTCATATTGAAATTTTGCTTGCCTCTCTATCAAAGCTGCACAACGATCAATTACTTTCTCATTGAAACCAGGCACATTCCTGACTAGTTACCTCTCCATGGAAAGCGTGGCCAGTGCATATAGACGTTCCTGTCCCATTACATTTCGCAGGAACGTCTTGATTCTCTTTAAAGTTAAGAAACACCTCTCAGCTTCAGCAGTTGTCATGGGAGTGTTTATGAGGATGTTCAACAGAGCCACAGTCTAAGAAAAAGTATCCTGGAGGTTGTACTTAAGCAAAACCTGGTACAGTGCCAGTGCACCACAGCAGCCCTTGTATTCTGGACTCTCATAAATAAGAGACAGTTCTTCAGTCTTCAGCTTCGTCTCATGCAACATGGGGTATGCCCGGACAGTGATGTTTAGAGCCTCAACAGGGAATGTATAGCAATGCTGTTCAAACATCTCTCCTTGTAGTAGCTGCGTGATCAAATTCAGCTGGTAAGTATTCGTACTCGGTAAGTATTAGTACTTGGTAAGTATTCGTACAGTTTTTATAGTTTGTATCTTTTTTTGTATCTTTGTATCTTTTTTAGTTTATGTATAGGAATATTGTTATATTTATTTTAAATTGATTGTTGTTTGCCTGTATTGTTGTATGTCTGTACTTCTGTAGCACCGTGGCTCTGTGAGGCACAACATTTCGTTCCACTGTATACCCCCTGCGTGTAGCGGAATGACAATAAAGCACAACTTGACAACTTGACTTGAGCTGGTGTGCATAGCAATGAACATAATGGGCATTTTCATAATGTTCACAAACCTTTTGCTGCACACCAGCCCTCTCTCCATTCATCACACTGGCCCCGTGGTATGCTTGCGTGATGAGTTTACCTTTGTCATCATCAGTGACAAGACGGTTCAGCCTCTCCAAAATCACACTGGCAATCGAGTCAGCTGTTGCAGTCAAGATAGGGATCGACTCAAAGAAACGTTCTTGCACAGCATGTTTCCTGTCAATGTACCGGAGCACAAGCACCAACTGAGTCTGTGTGGAAACGTCAGTAGTCTCATCTACTTGCGCACTTCACCTCTTCCATTATATGCTCCCTGATAACTGATAGCATGCAATCCAAAAGTTCATTTTGCACAGTCTTTGATGTACCCTTGAAGACTGTGACAGTTTCCAAGTGCTCTTCAAACACCTCGTCTAGCGACGCTACTAAGTCGACGAGTCCACGAAAAATTCCAGCATGGCTTGAGCCTTCACTCTCATCTTTGCTAATTCGAACAGGCCACAGAACTTCACACAGTCGATTAGACGGCCGAGAATGTGGCAGTTCTTGCTAACCTCATTGTTGTGACGACGTACAGCTATCCGGTACCTGTCGTCCAATTGTATGGCAATGTTGACCGTACCAAAAGCCGCCAATTTTAGGCAACTGTCCATATGCATCTTCGCGGTTTCAGGCTTTTTGACCTTCTTCAAGAGATGATGCATGTTGGTGACTCCCGTAGTTGTCCATGCGATGTCCATACGGCTATCGAAATGGAACAAAATGCAGGGGTAGCAAAATAAAGCATTAGCTACTTCGCAACCTGGTAGCCATTTTTTCAGCTCGTACCAGGTCCTTGAAAATCCTCTATTACATGTTTTCCTGCTCTTTGTAGATAACGCTACTTGTTTTATGTTTAAATTTGGTCTTGGTGGTCCAAATTCTTTAATTGTCAATTTATCCTGACTGAAAATATTTAGATCAGCCCTTGAAATGCACCTGATAGCACATGGTTAGTGCATGGTGCTTGTCTGTTGAAACTGTTTGTAATGTCAAGTGATACATTGTTAACAAATGCATATCTGTTGAAACTACATATCTGTTGAAACTGTTTTGTTGAGTGTGAACGGATGCATTGTTGACATGCTACTGAGTAGTTACTGATAACCTATTGAGGGATAGCCTGTTGATCTGCTATCAACACATGAACCACGAAAATGAAGTGTTACCAATTACGGTGATAGATGTGTTATGCACTGCACTGCACTGCACTGCAGACTGCACTTCCTGCCAAACTGATGTGATTCCCGCATGGTGTAATTGAGATCAGTGCTCCCTCAATCCCACATTGTTATTTTTACTACTGACTCTTTCATATCCTCAACCAGGTCATGCCTTTGTCACCTGATTTGAGATTCTTCACACTTCCCGATACCCAGTGGAGTTGTAGTGTTCCTGCTCTCCCATGACATTCCTCTCCTGCTCTTTTGATTATCGGTCCATCATTCTAACACACAAGTCCATTCCTCCTCGTTTTTGAGTTGATGGATTAAGACATCTAAACTCTTGGGAGAGACTTGGATGTGGCCATGAGGGAATGCAGGCGGCAGTGGCCGTCTATGGAGATACTGAGCCTCATTGGGATCACAATGAAATTTGGTCATTCCTTGGAGCCAGTTGATTAAACAATTGTAAAGAAATGCTACAGTCTGGGCCTCTTTCCCTACGGCCACTGCTGCGCCCTCACGCCTCTAATGAAAATTCTCATGAAGGATCCTGCTGAGAGTGTTCAAAAGACAATAGATCCCATGCATACCTCCTTCAATTACACTCCATTTCACATTGTGAGGGTCTCACCAGTTCTTGGCTGATCTCTGCCAAGTTTTTTTTTTCCTGAAGGGGGGTTTGGCGGGTGGGTGTTGTTGCTGAGCAAATGACAAATTAGTCTTTGTTATCATACATTGTATTACAATTGGCTCAGTTTCAGGATTTCCTTTTTTGATCTGATTTAAGCAACAATCTCATTATCGTAACATTCCTCTAGAAATGAACGAACCTGCTCTACAGTTGTCATGGTAACAGTGTCTCTCAGTTCATCCAGTCCTTCAACTCATCTCAGTCCTTTCATGTAATTCTCGTGAAGAGGTGAAGAATTGCCTACACATCCACTATCAGTCTCCTACCAGATCCTGTTACCAGTGTGGACTAATGAGCCATGAGAAGCTTTTGTTTGTGCACTGATGATGAATTAGAGGCTGTCTCAGTTCATTTTGCACAAGCCTCACTAATTGAACATTCAACTGGCATAGTGGTGGATTCTCCACCTAGACGTTTGGTTTATTAATCTATCTGCTGACTTGGCTGACAACACTAGTCAGGCTTTACATGCACTTTACCTCATCAACATAAGCACCCAGTGCAGCATTTCAATAGATATTGAAGATATTGAATTTTTTAACATTGTATCTCTAATACTGTTTGATCAAATTGGAACAAACTGCAAGCACAGCATATTTGGAATGTAATGTATTCTGAAATAAAACTGTGACACAAAGACGAATGCATGCGGCGATCTACAAATTGTACAGTCTTAGTCTTACAGTCAAAGTATACAAAATTATTACCTGTTTTTGACCATGTTATTTAAAGATGGAAATTAGTAAGGAACCACATTAATTTCCAATGTCTACTTTTAGTGAACACAGAATAGCATTCAACAGCTGTACAAAGTAAACTGAAAACCTTGACTTTTGTATAAGGGTATATTATCATAAGAGCAAAGATAGATTGGGAAATTGCAAAGATAACTGGCATTTGACCAAGAGAGTTGGCCTCAATAGCAGTTTGGACTCCAGTGCAGCCATAGGCCAGCTCTTCTGTGATAAGGCAGGAATCAAAAATAGACAGACCCATCCCACCACAGTCTCTGGAAATTGAAGAGTTCGATCAAGACCCAAGGCTCCGCCATGCTACTTGATAATGGAGAAGGGAAATTCCCACTTCATCAAAGCCGCTTGCTGCAGGGATTATCTTAGTTTACCGAATTCTCGGCCATTATCAAATGAACATATATAAAGGGCTCAGATGGCTAAAATGTCCCTGGCCTATACCTTGAAGAGTGTATCTAGAGATTTTGATAAAAGGATGGAGTGCTGATCGGGGCTGCGACTTTAGAGGACAGCCATTGGAATGTCCCTCGGGTCCAAAGAAAGAAGCACCCTGTCATGGACCTGGTTTCGAAACAGGGCCTTTCTCTGGTGCTTGTCTGCCTTGTTGTCCTTTGGTCCGCGCCCAACACACTTCCCCACCTGAAGTGCAGTTAAGAGGGCCCGGCCTAGGTGGTTCTGCACTGGAGTCCTAGATCTGCTATTGAGGGCCAACTCTCGTGGTGATGGGTGGTGGTCAAATGCCTTTAACTTTCAGCCCCTCCTGAACCGCCACCTTAAACGTGGTGGAGGGTCTGAGTGCTTGGTTTATCCCAAGGACCCTTATGTTGTCGGGGGGCCCGTAATGCCTGAGGTAGCAGTCGCCCAAGTCGCAAATACTTGCAGCGCTAGCCGACACTAGCCCAACTAAGTGGCCACTGTCACCATATAACCCGTGCACGAGCGAATAAACTAAAAGAGAAATTGCTACCCTAACGGTCGCTCCTGGCAGTTTGTGCGTTCACGGGCCCGTCCACCCTGTAGCCAGGCCTGGAGTGAGTGCTGGCAGGCGAGCGTCTGGTGGCCAGGTCTTTGCCCGTAGGGCCCTGCCGGGTATAGCCCGAAAAGTCGACGTGGGATCACCTTCCTTCAGGCCCACCACCCACAGGAAAGACCATAAGGGGCTGGTGCGAGGTCTTTTGTGCTAGCGTCCAGGCAGGTGCCTTAGTGTCAAAGCGCGCTTAACCAACTCTCTTCTTGCCGATCACCCCACCACTGAGAGTCATAACCGCTTAGCTTCCTCCTTCACCCCAATAGCCTTCCGAACTTATCCGCTAAACATATCCTTCCTTAACCAACTAATGCCCGACCTACACTATAGTAAGAGCTGTTAGCAACCCCAGTAGTCATCCCTCGTATCGCATCCAACAAGCAGTTGGCCGCCTGGAAATCAGCAAGGTACATAACATGGCACGATCCCTCGCTTAACAGGACCAAGAAAGGAATCCCGACTCGCGCACGTGATGTCTCACACGCTGAGGTTCATCTCAAGCCTCCATTGAGAACAGAACTGACCTAAATTAGCCCAAGTGAGGTAGTACTCGCTGTACTAACAGTGCGCCACTGTAGTGCAACTTGATACACCGTGGGGCCCCTCTCAACGCTGTGAGCTAACTCGGTGTAGTGGGGCTTGGCCATGGGAGAGTACCCAGAGCGGACCGGGTTAGCACGAAAAAGGCAACGTGGGATCAACCTTCCTGCAGGCCCACCACCACCAGGGAAGGACCGAGTAGGGGAGCCGGTGCTGTGTAGCTGTGCGGTGCCGGTCAGGGCCAGCGTGCACTGGACGAGCCGAGCGCCATCGCGCTGGGAGCGGAATCTGTAGGCTAGGGGACAATGGATGTTTCACGCCTCGCTCGAAGCAGGCCCATAAAGTGAGCCCGAGCTTGTTGCGGAGATGGAAGGAGACGCGTACCGCTAGATAGAGCGTTCCCCGTCCTCAGCCAACCACGCCTAGCCCGGGTTCTGCGGTCCATTATCGCTCGAAGAGAAGGCATGAACCTCACAATTTCTCTGCCGTAACGTCTTGCCAACGCGGAAAGGCGGAGGGGCTGGCATGCGAAGTAAGGCATGCCTCAGTGGGAGAGCCGGCTCGGGCTGCAGCTGGCCGGAGCGTGCGCCTGTCTGAGCACCCCGGGAGATACAGAGGAAGGGTGCGCTGTTGCGCGCTGGCCCGTACAAGCCGGAGCGAGTCTGACTGTGTGATACTAATCGGTCCTCAATGACGGACCTGGGAGACGCAGGGGGCACAGTATGCTAGGTGTCCACCCGGCCGCGCGCCGACTAAGAGGGACTCGTCGAGAGGTGCAACGCGACCGACTCCATCGTTTCTGGCTGGGGGTACTTCACACGCCCCATTGGTGGTACACGACCCGTAGCGAAGATGATCAGCTGCGAGAAGTGACACGTGGGAAATCTGAAGCGGTCCCAAGTCGTGGTACTCGCAGCAGCGGTTGTTTGTTTTCCGGACTCTCTGTGCTATTACAGTGTTATCCACAATGAAAACCATGAATCATCAAGCCGAATGAGGCGTCCAGTCACCTACGAGCGCTGGGTCCGACCCAAGCCAAACCAACCAGAACGGAAGCGAGATCGACCTTCCGATATGATCGTGCCCTCCTGTAGACCCACACGGTGCGCACGAGTCTCGAGGACACTCACGGGAGCTAAGATCACGCAGGCCGGTCGGAGCATCCGCACGAAGAGAAATGTAAAGCGCCCCTGGAGCTAGGGATTCCGCTGCTGGAGGATTGCGATGTCACCAAGAACCTCGTGTCAGGCTCCAATGCGTCTCGATTAGTGCGTCTGCGCGAGACTGTCTGCAGCCCCAGGAAGCTCGTGCGTTCAGCTGAGCTTCTACGACACGCCTCTGCTCAACAAGTCCGCGGAGAAGACGACGATTCGGCCAACATGAGCGCGGGGTGTTGGAATGCTGAGACATTGAGGTACTGTAAGTGACTTCAGCAATCGCCTTAGCATTGGCGATGGCGTCAAACACGTAGTCCAAGCAGCGCTCCGCGAGTCCAGTGAAAAAGAATTACACGGAGAATCCAGTTAGCGTCGTGTGCAATCCTGTGCCCCGATACCGCACCGGTCAGGCTAGGACAAATAAATCCGGAATATAGTATAGCACTGCATCCAATACACTGAAACAGCAAGGGAAAGACCTCCCTGAGTCAAGACCGGTCCGGCATCTGTGATGGCATCACCGCGAAGCAGACTAGTTGACCTAGTGTATCCTGCACGACGCCAAACTGTGCATCCAGCGGCTCCGATTGCGCGATGAGGGCGGAAAAGGCTCTGGCCTTAATGGGAGGAATTCGGGGAGGCTTTGGAGAAGGACTACCGGACGCCCGCAAGGAAATTCTGGCAAACCGTCGCACGACTCAGGGGCGAGAAGCGGTTCTTCACCAACACCATGTACGGTGCGGGCGGGGGGCTGCTGACCTCAACTGGGACGTTGTTGAGCGGTGGAAAGAATACTTTGAGGATCTCCTCAATCCTGCCGTCACTTCTTCCGAGGAGGAAGCAGAAGCTGAGGACCCGGAGGTGGACTCGCCAATCACCCAGGCGGAGGTCACAGAGGTGGTCGGTGCCAAGCGTGACGCGGCTCGGATTGTCGCGGACGCGAAAACTCTGGTCTGGGAGGAATTCGGGGACCTATGGAGAAGGACTACCGGACGGCCTCAAGGAAATTCTGGCAAACCCTTCGCCGACTCAGGAGGGAGAACTTGGTGTTCTACACCAACACCATGTACCCAGGTTTGCGTGCCCGCGGGAGCTGTCTGACCCTCCAACTTGTGGGATCCGTTGTGATTGCGACCCCTGCCTTAATTGTGTTAACATAAGAGCTTGTTGGACGCTGACCTGTCCTAAAGAGGGGATCCAAAATCAGTCCATCTTTATTCTTCCATTCTCTCATGGTAGGGGGGAGAGGAAGCCACGATCCGATGTAACAATAGCGGCGGAAGGCTTAGAGGACATGGCTCCAGGGGATAGTATCGTGCGTTTCGCAAGTGGTTGGTGAGAGGCGGGAGTGAACAGGGATGAGTAGAGGTGGAGCAAGGAGGGGGGGAAGGCCTGCCTGAATCGGACAGCTTCGATCGATTTTAGAACCACAAGATTGCGTGAGCTATTGGAGACGGAAGACGAGGGGGAATTACCTTAAACTTCGAAAGTGAGAAAGAATAGATAACTTTCTGAGTAGTCTCCTCAATCCTGACACTTACATCCGTCCTTCAGAGGAAGCAAAGTGCGTGAGGACCCGGTATTGGACTCTGTCAATCCACCCAGCGGAGGACATCCGAACTCCCGGTCGGGCTACTCGGTGACAAGCCCCCAAGGGCTAGATGAAGATCCGCCCCAGAGTATTTAAGTCTCTGATCTTTTGTGGGAGCTGTCGTGGCTGACCACGTCATGTTCACATCTGCGGTGGTGCCTTAGGGACGTGCCGCTGGCGTGCCCAGACCGTTGTGGTACCCGTGTTATAAGAATGGGACCGGAGGGTGTAGTGTCCAACTAACTCAGGGTACTTACACCTCAGCCTCCCTGGTAAGGTCTATGCCAGGGTACTGGAGAGGAGAATCCGTCCGATAGTCGAACCTCGGATTCAGGAAGAGCAGTGTGGGTTTCGTCCTGGCCGCGGAACACTGGACCAGCTCTACACACTTCATCGGGTGCTTGAGGGTTCATGGGAGTTTGCCCAACCGGTTCACATGTGTTTTGTGGACCTGGAGAAGGCGTTCGACCGTGTCCCTCGTGGTGCCCTGTGGGGGGTTTGCCGGGAGTACGGGGTCCGGGGCCCTTTGCTCAGGGCCGTCCGGTCCCTGTATGACCGGAGCAGGAGCTGTGTTCGCATCGCCGGTAGTAAGTCGGACCTGTTCTCGGTGCATGTTGGACTCCGCTAGGGCTGCCCTTTGTCACCGGTTCTGTTCATTGTTTTCATGGACAGAATTTTTAGGCACAGCCAGGGGCCGGAGGGTGTCTGGTTCGGGGGTCACAGGATTTCATCTCTGCTATTCGCAGATGATGTTGTCCTGATGGCTCCATCGGACCGGGACCTACAGCATGCACTAGAGCGGTTTGCAGCCGAGTGTGAAACGGCCGAGATGGGAATCAGCACCTCGAAATCTGAGGCCATGGTTCTCGACCGGAAGAAGGTGGCTTGCTCCCTCCGGGTGGGTGGGGAGCCCTTGCTTCAAGTGGAGGAGTTCAAGTATCTCGGGGTCTTGTTCACGAGTGAGGGAAGGACGGAACGTGAGATTGACAGGCGGATCGGTGCAGCGGCCGCAGTGATGCGCTCTCTTTACTGGTCCGTTGTGGTGAAGAAGGAGCTGAGCCGGAAGGCAAAGCTCTCAATTTACCGGTCTATCTACGTTCCTACTCTCACCTATGGTCATGAACTTTGGGTAATGACCGAAAGGACGAGATCGCGGATACAAGCGGTTGAAATGAGTTTTCTCCGCAGGGTGGCTGGGCGCTCCCTTAGAGATAAGGTGAGGAGCTCGGTCACACCGGAGGAGCTCGGAGTAGAGCCGCTGCTCCTCCACGTCGAGAGGAGCCAGCTGAGGTGGCTTGGGCATCTGTTTTGGATGCCTTCTGGACGCCTCCCTCGGGAGGTGTTCCGGGGAAGTCCCAGGACACGCTGGAGGGACTATGTCTCTCGGCTGGCCTGGGAACGCCTCGGGATCCCCCCGGAGGAGCTGGAGGTGGTGTGCGTGGAGAAGGAAGTCTGGGCCTCCCTGCTCAGACTGCTGCCCCCGCGACCCGGCCCCGGATAAGCGGAAGACAATGGATGGATGGATGGTATATTATCATATCCTTTCACACGAATGTGGGACCATTCTAAAACAAATGGGGTTATGGTAATCCATCTATTTAACAGTATATCTGAATGCTAAATGAAGGTTTAATTGAGATATTTGGCTTTGAAACTCTCCCATCTTCAGGATTGGTGGACTTTCAAAAGTTCTTGACAAAAGGTTCTGAGCACACATTCTGTACCCAAAAATACATGTCAGTTTAGTTGTTCAAATGATTTATACTCACTATTTGCATTTCATCATGAAAATAAATAATTATATACATTTCCTCACGTGGACTGCATGTGGCTCTCAGGCCGTACAATTCCCTGGTCTTCTCTATAGACGTGCGTATAGGATTCAGCTCAGAACAGACAGACAGACAGCCATAGATTAGCTATCACGACTCATACCATACTATTGCGGCTACACAGTGGCACATGCTTGCTCACCAAAACAGCCTGATTACAGTCTGGTATAGAGAAAAATCTGGACAGCTAAAAATACATTTAAGTGCAATGACATTCAACGTCTGCTTAAAACCCTCAATAAAGAAAGATGAGTCTCTGTTTCAGAATCAGAATCAGTTTTATTAACCATGCAAGATATACAAGCACAGAATTTACTGTGGCAGGAAAGTGTAAACGTAGAACATATATGGAACTTAACGAAGGTAGATGAAAATATTATAAAAATCTATTATAAAATACAAATAAGATAAAAAGTGGACACCAGCTGTACAGATGGGGGTAATATAACTATATTAAGTGCTATCACATCCAGTGTTGAGTAGGGTAGGGTACTCTAAGCAAAAAAAATACAACACTTTCTGCTACTTTCGGATAATATTTGGACTCTGGAAACAGTTTGAAAATAGCTAGTTTTATGTTAAACCCTGTCATGTATCTCTGGAAAAAAACAAATTTGAAACATATCACCGTATTGAGACAAAGCATGTGTCTCTCTATTCCCGGTCTTTATCACAGTTAAAATAGGTGAAAAAAGAACACATAACAATAGATCCAATCACACATAAATACGGTGCCAGGTGACACTCAAGCCAATACATCTTTGTTTTGAACTGGGGCCTCAGGATTACTGGGTTTGACATCACACTGCGTGAATGCAAACTACAGTATCTTTACCACTCTTCCAATCAATCAAAGGGCAATTCACTTCATAATCTGTGGAGTATTGCATGGATGGATGGTTGGAAGAAAAATATGCTGCAAACGATGGATCAGCAACATTTACAATGTGTACATGTTAAGAGTGAGCTGTGCTAGACGGATGCTGGAAGGAAGGCAAGAAGGCAGTCCAGGGGAGCCTGGTGGATATTTCTCCCATTGCTCTGCTAGCCTTAAACAGCCTTTGCGTTTGAACAGAGAGTTCTGTTTTGCCTGCTTTGGTGGAGGAAAGCTGAGGATGTAGGCTTCCCCAAGGCCACCACACTTCCTCCTGGAGTTTCCCTTGAGTTTGATGGGTGAACTCTCGTTTGCTCTCTCTAGCAGGTGGGCAGCTAATGAGGAAACCATCTGAAAACAGAGGTGGAGAGAGAGCCACACAGAAAAAGTTAGACGTATGTGTGTATTGCAGATGGAGAGGGGACAGGCTGTGTATGTTAAAGAGCAAATAGGTGTGCATGAAATATAGAGAACATATTGTGACTAGGAAGAGGGGGCTGGTCAATAAGCACATCCTGAAGTATAAGTAAGTTGAAGAAGGACAATATTTTGATATATCCTTGGATCCTCCTTTTCTTACCATGTGGCCATTTGTACTCATTTTTGAAATTCAATGGTTTAATCCAAGGAGATGACTCCAGTATTCTCATAGCCTTGTATGGCATCTCAGACTCTGGTCTGATTGTTTAATGCACCCTAAAGGGTGAAACATAGAATAGCAATGAGGAGTAGCTTTAAAATGACTTCAGTGGAAAGTGAGTTTTAAAAATCTGACTAATAAAGTATGCAATCTCACAGGATCATAAAATCTCTCCCGTTAGAAAGAGGAATCCAAAAGGATTTAAGGGTCATTGAGCATTGCTTGTAATTGGAATGATTGAGAACAATCATGCATTATGCAAAATATTGCAATTTGCCAACATTGGTTGTAAAACTGGTAAGGTATGAGCGAGGTAGACATAAAGGAAAATGTGCAAATGCACAATTTATGTGATATAAGTGATAAGTAGTCTTGTTTCATGCCCTCCTGCTCTTTATCTTCCAGACAGCAGAGATGAATGGAAATATACCTATATTTTTTTAGCTGTGAGACACATCATTAAATTACTCAATTCATTTCATTGCAATCCTGTACATAGAAAAGCAAATAGCTCAAAATCTATGAATGAAAATGAAATTTCTGGTGGCAACAAAGCCACAAAGGCAATGTCTGTCAAAATCACATATGCCGATAATATTATTTGAACTCTTATTATTTGATCAAATTCAATAAATCCTGAACTCCCCATGGCTACAGAACACATTTAACCCAATCCCCAGCTCTTCATTAATTTGAATACGTTTTAGAAATGACATTTTGCAAGCATCTCTCACTTCTTATTTCTCCTCTCCTTCTTGCTGCCCTCTCCAACAGTAAGCAATGTGCTGCATGGTATAATTTTCTACTCGAGGCAACTGAATCTGATATGGAAACCAATTGCTATTGCAATTGCATGCAATGCAGGATTGTGCTGTAGCATAGTAGTTTCAACAGTTCCCATACATAAATGAGTTTTCACCAGGGGATGGTTCTTTCCTGCACATGTCACACCTCCAGGGCTTGTGGTGGCTTGCGTTCCCCTGGCAACCAAATATTTAATCTGCTGATGGATATAAAACTTAGAGCTTCCCATTGGACAGATGCTTTATGAGTGTTGGATAGCCACATTCGAACAAAGACTGACATATTGGCTGGAAAGGAGAAGGGGGAGCTGTGGACGCATAGAAAACAAAAACCACTGTCGGCGATACAAGCGGGCCCTCTTCAGATAAACCTCCCTTCCTTTGGGGTTCACTGATAGAGCATTATTAGAATATGGGGAAGGGGTGTGTGGGGAGGACAGGAATACAATATTCCTGATAGGAATAGCATAAACAGACTGGATTGGGGAGCAGATTACTAGTAATTTGAAATTACTAGTAATTGCTACCAACATGTGAAAAGGACAACATTAACATGAAAGTTATTATATTGTAACATTATGTTGTCACCAAATGGCAGGGTCACTCTGTCTTATGGTGGATAATTGTTTTGTTTTGGTACTTTGTGTATTTCCTTAACAAATAGCTTGCTTTGGAGGAGATGATGTGTTATATGTATAACGCAACAGGATGTCTCATATGCATACATATATTTTATAACAAACTGTCACCTAGCCCTCCGTGGGCAGTTTCATCCATCCAACCTCACATCCTCTACCAAAGGCCTTTATCTTTGCTGTTCCTAGTACTGCACTTTTCTGGACTGAGATGCCGAATGTTCTTCCAGGGATCTGCTGTAGCCACTCCTCCAGTTTGGGGGTCACTGCACCGAGTGCTCCAATGACCACAGGCACCACTTTTGCCTTCACCTTCCAAGCCTTCTCCAGCTCTTCTCTGAGCCCTTGGTATTTCTCTAGTTTCTCATGTTCCTTTTTCCTGATGTTGCCATCTCTTGGTATTGCCACGTCAACCACAACAGCTTTCCTCTGCTGTTTGTCCACCACCTCCATTCCCTAATACATGGGAATTAACAAATATTTAGGCCACGATGTGTTTTGGGATGAAAGTACAGCTATGCTTAAAACATGACCTAAGTGACATAAATGTTGTGTTTGTCAACTTGCTTCTGCAATTGTGGTGTTATTGATTCACATTGTTTCCAGATTATTGTGCAGAGCGATCAGATGCATTTTAAATGTATGCCTATCCTTTTGAAGGTTCAGATTTACACAATATTAAATTCTTGAAATGCAAGTAACTTTGTGGGCAGGACTTGGGCACTGTTGCTATTATACCGGTGGGATAAATTACTCTTTCGTCCAGCAAAAAGCTAAAATGGGTTGGTTTGAAGTAGCTACATTAGTCATAGTTGGGGTTTGGGCGTAACATGCAATGAATCAATCAAAGCGTCAGCTCACATTTTAAGCAGGAGCTTTTCTTCCCACAGTGCTCCACGTTTGGTGGCGTGTCTGATCAGGTTAATGCTAAGTTGTAGCACTCTAAAGTCATGGTCAACTGTACAGACTTGGGTCTTGCCATATCAATCAAAATACAACTTTTACACACATTAAGCAAAAATCCTATATTCTGGCTAGATGTACCATAATGCCATCTACTATACACACTAGTTTGGGCTCTTTTTGCTGTATTTTATTGAGAGAAATGTTAAATGTTACAGTATGCAATCGGACGTGAGCACTTCTGTCTCACAATATTGATGAAACAACTTTTACACACATGATGCAAGAAGCCCAATATGCTAACTAGATGTGGCATTATCTTATCCACTACTCACAAAACCTTTTTGTATCTTTGTATTTTATTCAGGGTGAAAGGTTAAATGTAAGTATATCACCGGGCACTCAGGAATCAGTCTTGTAGCTACCGTCACCGACGGGCTAACTAGCTATCAGTTATGTTTTGTCACAAGATTAAATTTAATAGTACAAAATCCCCACCAGGAGCAGCAACAACATCGGTGACCCTGCGCCGTTCCCAAATTATTTTGTTAACATCTCTGTATGAATGCAGAGACACATCGAACATATCGACTGGGTATACAGATAAACAGACAATTAGTTTATCCTCCATCTTATTGAAACTGAAAGCTAGAGATGTTTACCATGGCTGCTACGTTATGAGAGTGTGCATATAGCCCATTGGCCATCGCTAGTAAAAATCATTCCTCATTTTCCTAAAGCTTAGAAAATCTCAACTCGTATTGCCCGGATTGTGTCACGCCGTTACTCACAATGCACCAGAAGAGAGATTAGCCTGGCTCAATTGAAAATTAATGGAAAGCCAGTCGTCGTCCACAAAGCATAGCTGCAGTGGACTGGACCGTTAGCCTGAAAGGTTTTTGCCCATTGCTTACACACTAAAATCTAATATTTAGAGTTTGAGTACTACTACTATTAATTAACTACTATTACAGTTTTTGTTTACAAAAACACACACACAATGGACAGAACCCTTCAATTCTCCTGCAAAATGAAACTTTACATTCAAAACAATGTTCTTTCTTCTCAAAATGGTATTTTGTTTTCAACTGACACACACAAACCATCATATAAACAGACATGTATAAGAACCACTTGAACACTGATGTGCTCTATGTAAAACACTATGAATGGAAAACGCTTCTCCATTCATCATAATGACTTTGGTCTTTTTCAGTGTTACACTTACTAGAGACAGTGAATACATAAGTGTGTTGTAAAATATTTGTATAGTTTGTTTGGTCAGAAAACACAAATACACAGTAACAAATATATTTCATTTTTCCAACAAAAACAATTTACAGTGTACATTCGAACCAAAGCAAAGTTGCACATACAATGGTCTACATACAAAACAACAGAATAATTTACTGTATACAGTTATAGTAAAACAAATTATGCTGAATCCTCTTTTCGGTTTCGGTCTGGCCACAGCACCTCATTCACATCACAAGCAATGTTTTCCCTGGCCAAGCAGCGGGGGAAATACCGCCCAGCATGGCGAGTCCACCCATGAAGTCCACCAAGTCCACCAACTACTATATCTCCACATGCATCTTCCATAGCTTGGAGAAGGGGTATACGCATTTTTGGATTTCAGTCATACACTTTCCATGTCCAGCTAGACAGAATTTCCACAGTAGGATTGAGGAAAGGGGAATATAGAGGGAGATAACTAAAAAGCGTGGGTGGGCTGTGAACCAGTTACGTTTCCAACCAGCATGGTGGAAACTTATGTTGTCCCAAATTACAATGTACCTGAGCTGCTCTGGGCTGTCTGTCTGATCTGGGGGAATGGGTGTGTTGTGCAGTGTCCAGGAATGTGATCAGATGGGCAGTGTTGCAGGGGCCAAGGGTAGCATGGTGATGCTACCCTTGGCATGACACCGTGGTGGTTAATCGCTACACATTGTAATGTTCCCTCCGTGCTGGCCAGGGACTTGAACAATGGCACACTGGCCGATGATATTCCTTCCCCTCTTTCGTCTTTTTGTGAGGTTGAATCCAACATCATCAATGAAAATTAGCTGGTGCTCCACTGCAGCCACCTTTAGCTCAACGACTCTCTGAAACACACATGACAATATCAGAAATAGACATGGAGTGGTCACTGTTGTGAAGCACGGTCATTATGATTACAATACTGAAATATATATCATTTGTACATAGTTGAGAGTATGCATCAATTGTTCCAGTTCCAAGTCCTCCAGTTCTACTATAAGAAACCTTACCATCTTATTTGACCAAGAACTATCATTTAATGCACATATAAACCAAGCCTGCAAAACAGCTTACTTTCATCTGCGTAATATAGCTAAAATCAGAAAAATCTTGACTAAAAGTGATGCTAAAAAACGAATCCATGCATTTGTTACATCTAGATTAGACTACTGTAACACCCTGCTCGCAGCGTGTCCTAAAAGCTCAATAAAAAGCTTTAAGCTGGTTCAAAATGCAGCAGCAAGACTACTAACAGGAACCAAAGGAAGAGACCATATCACACCCGTGTTAGAGTCTCTTCACTGGCTCACTGTTGAGTTTAGAATCAAATGTAAAATCCTTCTCCGGACATATAAAGCCATAAAAGACATGGCCCCACACTACCTTAAAGATGCTGTAGTACCATATCATCCAGACAGAGCACTTTGCTCTCAAAGTGCTGGACTATTAGTGGTCCCTCGAATCTCTAAAAGCATAGTAGGAGGTAGAGCATTTAGCTACCAAGCTCCTGTGTTATGGAATCAGTTGTCCCTGTTCATGTTAAAGAGGTCGACACAGTCTCTATATTTAAGACCAGGCTTAAAACATTTTTCTTCGAAATAGCTTATGGACAGGCTAGTTAGGAACATAAATAAAAACATACAGTTTTTAGCCATACTGCCCTTGGAGCAACTCTGCTGGGGGAAGTATGGCAGCTTGAGTGCTATCCTCTGGTTCTTCCCTCTTTCACCTTCAACATTAGTTAAGATTTTATTTCACTATAGTCTGTTCATTGCTATTTGCAAGTTTCTCTCCCCCCGAGGTGAGCTCTGTCCTGGATGCTGCCCTGGCGATGACTTCCCCCCAGATGCCCCGCCTCATCTCGTGACCGATCTGTGGACCCGGGTGCACCTCAACTGTCGGAGGAATGCTTCCTACAACAGACAAGCTGCTCTCCTCAGATCTACTTCTCTGAATAGCTGAACTCTCCTCACACTAGATGATCTAGATGTGCCCCTCCTTCCTCCTGGGTGGTTCTTTCTCTACAGTCCATCTGCAGATGGATACGCCCAAGTCCTGGACCATCTACAACCTGTCTGTCCATGGGAGTGGGATCTCTCCTTCGCTGTGGTTCTCCTCGAGGTTTGTACTTTTTCCCACAGGGTTTTTTGTAGTGGGTCTAAGGTCGAGAAGGTGGATCTAAGGACAGGGGATGTTCTGGGACAGTTGTCCATTTGCTAAAAATCATGTGGACATTGTTTAACTTTGTTTTGTTGTTATTTTGGGCGTCACAAAAATAAATTGAATTGAATTTAATAAATTTTTTTGCACATAGTTATATCGCAATTCTTTGACTCTTTCTGAATTGCGTTCAAATGGCACCCTGTAGACCTGCTTCATCATCAGATTATTTTTGTGGATTATTACGTAAATCCAGTGTTTATCAATATTTTCAATATTTGGAAATATCTCATTGTTTAAAATTATTTTTCTTTGTATTTGCAGGAATGTTTTGGCGTTATTTTAAAGGCCATGCTAATGACTGCAGTGTCCTATTCAGAAGACAGAACACGTTGTGCAGGTAATCTTTCAGTTCTGCAAAACAAATAGGAAAATAGTACGAATACTATGCAGGAATACACAATGGGAATACATTTCCCAAATATTTGAAACATACTTTATTTTTACAGTCCTACAGAACAGTCCACAGGCAATTCTGTTCGACTGTACTCATTTAGCACTGTTTTGATTTGCAGTAATGCAATTTTCTAGAGTAGATTTCTGACCTAATCTCATTTCGAAAAATCCAGATGATGGATGTTACAGTGTACTTGCTCAAATTTGGCTGTACCCTTTGCTCAGCGTCCCTCATTGTTAGACCATGGTTGACCACACGGTCAACATACACACTTTATTCAAAACTCTACACACAATTCTCTGCGTTTGGCACAATTATCAGGCAGGAAAACCTCTTGTTTTTAGAAGGAACCACGTGGTCAACAAAAGTGGGTCGGATCTCATTAGCGATTACGGTCCTTGGCCTTCCTCGTCCTCCCTGTCCTCCTTCTGTTACTGTCACTCCTCTGGCTCTGCCTCTGTTTCCATTGTTAGCATCCATTGCTCCAAAATAGAAGAGCTCACCTGTTGCCCTTTTATGCTAAAAGTCTGTTTGCTAATTGTAAAAATGCGTGACCGGTATTTGCCTATGTAATGAGTCCTTGTGCATATTTGAATGGCAGTGTGTTCTGCCATTTTCTGCCCGAAAATTGTGCCAAATGCAGATAATTTTGTGTAGTGTTTTGAAAAAAGTGTGTTTTAGAACTGCAATGTGAGTGTAAAGCAGGAATTATGCTTCTAGTTTAGCACGATTGGTTCAGTGGGTTAGTGCATGAGTTACATGTTGTGGTCATTGTGTCTCAAGTACCGATATTTGTGTGTAAACAATTGAGAAAACTGTCATTCAACTTTTGAGTTTTGCAGAAGACTAAGTTTGAGAAAATGACAATAAAAATTGAAACACAAAGACTACAGTGTTTTATATAAAGCCCATCAGTGTGCTGCTGACCATATGAAAGAGTAATTCAAAAGGTGCTTCTGTATATGGTTTTGTTGCACGAATTTTGTTTTTGTTTTTGCTTGTACACAGTAATGTCCAAATGCTAAGACTGATTGGCTTGTGAGTTTTGACATAGGCAGGCAAATTCATCAAAAACTGTGTGAGTAATAGGTAAAAACTGTAATTTGGGTAAATGTGTACGCTAGATTTTCACTAGCTTTTTTAACATCTTCATGGACACTACAATGAATAACCTTGTTTGGTAATATTTTTCCTTGCAATTAGGTTTGCAAATATGGGAACTGCTGCATCTGTGCTGCATGAGCAAAGCACAGGACCTGGGTGTTGTACACAAGCAACATTATGGTCAAACGTGCACCCTTAAAATACAATTTGAATGAATTTTAACAACCCTTATCCTGGTCCATGGCGGTTGTTTTAATTAAACTGCAAAATTGCACCACGGAAGGTTTGTGCCGCAACATGCCTCCTTTTTCCGCTGAAGTGCCCCCTGGAGCGCAAATTCACTTCACTCCATAATTTACTGACATGGGTCTGTAAATGGAAAAGACCGCTGTGCGTCAGGTGCAAAATAGGATACATGCATCGGTATACAAAGTCAATTTTGTTGAGCGCAAGATAGGGCCCTGTATGTGTCACGATACCCTCCCCCATATCTCATATAAAATGCAATTGGTATAGTCTCGTAAACCCTGAATTAATCCACATCTCCCATTTTGGGGTCAATGATGACTAATGGTGTTATATAGACCACAACTGCCCCATCTACTCTTTTCCAGACAGACATCAAACTCTGTAATGAATACACTGTAGCTGTAAACTTAATACGTTTTTTCCACTTCTAATACTTTTGGCTATGCCTAGTTTTAAGGACATGAAAGGTTGGGTGTCGGTGGCCTTGTCTTTCACACATCGTATACTCACACTAACATTTCAGGAAACTAGCATTTTTATACAGAACATGAACACACTGTTGAGAGGTTATCTCTCTCAGGTACTTTCACTCTCAAGACATAAAAGGTGGATAGTGGATCATTTGTTTTGACAAATGACCATCTGCTGTGCCAGATTGTGATATTACATTAACTGACATAGAGTACCTGTGCAGTAACCGTCTGTGCCAAGACATTTCCCCTTGTGGAAATGAACTCCCACATACTGCACAAGGTGACACTAGTAGTTGATTCATTAATTAGTGTACAATAACCAGAGCAGAGCAGAAGTTTGAATGACGCTTTAAACCATGACAGAGATTAAGTGAAGCGATTTAACCTAAATGGACCCACATCTCTCTCTTTCTCTCTCTCTCTCTCTCTCTCTCTCTCTCTCTCTCTCTCTCGCTCTCTCTCTCTCTCTCTCTCTCGCTCTCTCTCTCACACTCTCTCTGTCTCTCTCTCCCTGCTGTGTAGCGGTTAACTGTCATATGAGAGCTCTTTACTGCCACAGACTTCCAGACATACTGTGTGAACACCTGTGGAACATGAAGGTGTCTTTTGGTCAAATACTGAACCTATGGTTTGTGGTTGAACTTTAATGTGACATGATATATGCTATCCTCTTGCCATCCCCTCCCCATAGAATGCCCAGGATTTGTAGACAACCAAATCTTGATTTCAAAGGCTAAATTCACATAAAAGAACTCAGTCGTTTGTCGAATATGACTGCTTCATATCATATCAGCTTTACAGTTAAAGCAGATAATAAGATGGGATGAGGTGGGAGTGGGGTGTGGGAGTGACTGTGGTTGTAAGTGAATATATGTCTTTGAAGGTAAAGCACTGTTTAAAATAATACTATGGCCATCAACAGGGGGTGTCCTACCATTCAGAATAAAAGAAATGCTTCATAGTCTGGAATAAGGGGTTTATTATACCATAGAGGTAATAAATGAGTTTAATTCCATCATGTTGCAAAATCCTAACATGCTACATGATATACTAAATAAATGCTGTATACAAGAAATGCCAACACAGTTTCCTGACACATTTTACATTAAACACAGAGGGACATCTGTCAGTCATCTGAAAAAGAATGTAGGTCAGTCTGTTTCTCCAGCAGTGGCCTCCAACAGCAAGCTCTGATTAAAGCTTATTCATTACATTGTTTAGAGACAGTTATAATCGACAGGTCATTCTCTTCCTTCCTCGATTATGTAGGATGGTGCCTCCAACGCGATGTGGGCCATGTGATTTAATATCAAAAGCTGACAGGAAGTGTGGCCTATGCCACAGCACACAGTAGGAACAGCAGAGATTGGATGACCCAACTGCCAGTCAATCAAGTGGGTGTTGATGTGAGCCCACCGTGAAACATCCAGACAGATGGCCATTGCTTTGAGAATGCACCCCACCCCACCCATACACTCGGACACGCTCCCAGGGCAAGAGACTATAAGCTTCTTAGATTATTTCATGCCACTCACTAATTTGGTTCTCCTTATCAAAGCAATATTCCTTTTTTTCCCACGTATAATGATGTCTAACAAAATACTTTCAGAGATTTCTGATGTGACATGCCTGAGGTAATGTTCCTTTAAAACAGAATGCAACCTTTGATCATCATAACTTTTATAGAAGATTCCTGCTATTGAGTTTCCTAATGAATCCGAGTGTGTCCTTAAGACGATAGCATGTCAGGGGGATAAGAGATGTGTCTATTTTGGATGAAGGCTCAGACCCCCGAGACCAAGTGAGACAGTTAGGCAGTGAAGGAGAGGAGGAGACTGGGGCTGAGCAGGTGTCTCTAGTGACATCTGTCTCAGTTCACTGGGGAACCACAGTCACCCTGCAGCAACTCTCCGACTGTGCCACTGAAGTGCTCTGTTGCCATATAGACTAAGGTACACTTTCTAAATTATTCTTTGCTATCTTGAACTGGGATACGTTAATACACATCCCAATGAGTATTTTGTGATTTTCTGTATTATGTGTAAAAAATGTATGTTGGTGTTGCCAGGAAATGTTATCTAAACAAACTATAAATGATTTAAAACACATATAATGGGGTTGGATTCCCCATTACATGTTATATATGTAAAATATTTATTTACAGGCAACAACATACAAAAATATCAAGGAAGCTTAGCCCTGTTATCTCCTCTATATTTTGGGGGATTCAGATGCATTTAATATGGATGCGTTCATATTTGTTCATGAACCCTCTACAATTCAATCAGGCTAACAGGAAAAAACCTCAAGGCTGTTCAGACATATTATTAATTCAAGTCTGTGTTCGACTGACCGATGTGCATTTAGACAGTGGTTTGTATGGAAATGATTTAAGCTTCAGATAGAATCTGTGTAGCCACGGTTTATGTTGTCATGACTTATCAGATTAGACAATCTCTTGTTGGTTACTGTTTGCGCTCAGTGCTTTGGCTTTGGCTAGAGAACCAGCGATTATTTTCTGTATATTCTGTATTGATCTGAAGTGGCTTGCATTGTCTTTATCAGAAAATGGATCACAATATGAGCTAATATACCAGAGTGGTGATAGGGATAGAGAGAGGGGGGGGGGGCGGTGACAACATG
Source organism: Plecoglossus altivelis (assembly GCA_036571765.1). Classification (NCBI taxonomy): domain Eukaryota; kingdom Metazoa; phylum Chordata; class Actinopteri; order Osmeriformes; family Plecoglossidae; genus Plecoglossus; species Plecoglossus altivelis. The sequence continues at coordinate 9,995,317 of BROE01000008.1, read as the reverse complement.
AATGAGATTCATAGTGAATTGAGGGACAGGGCGTTTACAGGAGTTCCTCATAGAAATTCAGGGCATGCCCTTGAGCGATATTAAATCATAGTCCCAGCATATCCTGTAAATCTTTGGCAACAAAAAGACCAGTGGCTTTATCAGTTTAATCTGGTTGGTTTCAGAGGCCTGGTCAGGGAGGCAAGGCTCATGGTGAGTCACTTTTGTATTTCACGTGACGAGATTGAGAAGAGACGCCATTTGGTTTTTATCGAAATTGCTTTTCTGAAAGGTCACCCAGCCCTTAGTTCTTCCAGATGTACTTTAAGTGCGGTTGGGTTTTAATGAACGCAGTACACATTATAGACATATTAATGACTTATTGCCATGCTGATTTGTGCTCCCTCTCATACATGGTTTGCCCTTTTTTGTTTGGGCAGGGGCAACATTTGATTCTACTCACAATGTTCTCATTACCAGCCATGACTTATCTTTCAACAATGGACAAGAGACTTTAAACTCAGATGCCAGGACATGAAATTGATCTTGGGCAATGGTCATTTAGCATGTTTTATATGTTTTGACAGCTTTAGGTGTCTCTAAAGTTATAAGTTACCATTTTGTGTCTGTGGCAGGAGGCAGGCTGGAGAGCATGTGGGCCCTCTGTTTTGAGGGAGGGTCCTAAGCTTATTTTGGACCAGGAGGGGGACTCTAGGCTGTAGCTGATCTGGCCTCAGCCTGTCTGGGGAGGGGATTAGAGGGCAAGGGTGGAGGTTAGGGTTTTGTAGACCAGATCATCGGCCCACTGCCTGGGCCCTACAGGCAAACGAGAGCTTTATTGACAATACTGATTTCCTTAACATTCACCAACACGTCTAACCAATTTATGGAGCTCTGACACACATTCTATACAGTTCTTGAGAGTGGACAAGTTCTCAAGTGCCAGTGGAAAACCCATTAGCAGTACGAGATGTGAAAACATGAACAGATGAGATGGCAAGAAAGGGCTGGGATTGCATGTGACAACCTTTTTCTGATCTTCTTCTGATCTTCTTATCTTGGTTTTAGATCAAATTATTACGGTTGGACAGTAAGTGCTTCCTTGGGATTATACACATTCTGTAACACACATTTATCATGGCTTCAGAAGAAACTAATCCTCAATCCACCCCTTATAGTAACCCTATTGTTTCCAATAAATGCATGGTATTGAGTGTTTTTGTACCTATTACCATTCCATTGCAACAGTAAAGCAGTTTTAAGGGTTATTATTACAAAATCACAGTTCAGAGAGCAAATCCCTATATATTTACATAAAGATGCAAAACATGGGGAAATATGACCTGTACAGATATAATGGGGGGTGAGTAAATCAGTGAGGGGAGAAATATACAAGATGGGAGGATGGTGTGCGCTCCCTCTCTCCTTCTGTCTTTCTCTCCCTCTCGCATACAGACATTTAGCACTCATGCACATAAAGAGGTGAGATCAGTGTCAGCGTAACTGCACACAGTGCATTCACCATGTGATACGGGTGAATTATGCGTGGGCTATGCCAGCGAGTTTTAAAAAGCGAGGAATGATTAGCCCAATGTAACATGTAATGTGCAGGTGTAATGTAATATGTAGACGTAATTTGTGCATATTACATTTGATACTATGTGTGCATCGGTAGGTGACATGTGCTTGTGCAGCACAGAAACATGGAAGACCGTTTGTGCCAAAGCTCCAAATTTGACGTTTGTGTAGAGGCGGCATATTGAACCGTGTACAGCCGACATAGATTGACATCTGTACACGGTTGTCGTTGAGAACATCAGTACACGTTTGGACCATGCTTCCATGGTATTGGTTGGAGTCAACATACTTTTCACACCATTTTGATGTTGTGACCAACATGGCCACCCCTTTTTGAAGCTTGGAAAAACATAGCATAACCTTTTGATATTAGCTGTCCATCTGTGATTGTGTAGGCTTAGGACTTGAGACAGTTTATTTGTATGGGAGAGAGCAACTTGGTTTATTTTTCTGATCTTAAATTTATACCTTTTTTGAAATGTGAATTTATAATATATAATATAATATACAATGGTATACAAGTTTAATTTTTTGCTTAGCAATTGGCCAGTAGCTTACAAAATAGCCTACAGTTGTTGATAATGTCACTGCTAATGCCAAATATTTGTCTATTTTTTAACCTTAATTCAATCAAGATTGGTCAAGTCTTCCTATCTTGCAATGATCGTTATCTGGTTTCCACTTAGAAGCAAATTAAGTGGAAGCACCAAATTTTAAATGTGTACAGATGTTAAAAACGAGCAAACGTTTCATTTGGGGTTATGCTACAAACTACCTTCCATACAGAAACGCCTGCATACGCCTTGACGCATGAGATCTTTCGGCGGGTTGGATCACTTTTGAGAAATGAGTTTGGTTCTATTGGTTTTCAGTCGTTCACAGGCTCAACTTAAAAATCCATGGCTGAACTCCCATCCACCATGCTAAAATGGTAGAAGGCAATAATCACTGACTAACAACACGAACATGGATAAACTATTGACCCTAGGCAAGTTCACCCTTGTGCTTTCTTCATATTCTGCAACTCCACCTGTCCTGCAGGTCAAAAAGGCCCAACCTTCAAACCTGACACTGATACATAACCTGTTTTTCCCCTGTACCCTGTTGGACACTGAAATGCGCAGCAATGCTGCATGTGAATCAGAAAGATTTAGTTTGGTCTAAGTTCAATCAAGCACATACAATCTAAATGTCTCATTGTGGGTGTGTGTTATACATAGTTGCAGGTCATTCTGGCCCCAAAACACAAATAGTAAGACCTTAAGCGTCTGGGCGGACAAGTGTTTGCAGGCTTTTCTGTCGCAGGTGTAGAGATGCAGTGGCGACAGGGATTGTTAGCTTTGCAGATGTAGCATCGTAGCGGTGGCAGAGATTGCTTGCTTTGTTATGCATAGTGATGGTTGCTAGCTTTGTTAACATTGCGTTGCACTATCACCCCCCATAGATGGCTTGCGCATCACAGGTGCTCATGAAATGCTCACAAAAGTTACTTTCGCTGCTGCACTGCCGTTTTCAAAGTTCCCACAGGTATCACGACACGCAAAATTAATGTGTGGTTCAGTTAAATCATCAACTGGTTTTCCAAAATAACAATTATGACCACCAACTTCATACCATTAGCTAAGTAGCTAACCAGATTGTATTTGATAGTAGCTAGCATTAGCACCAGCATACTTGGGCTGGAGCTACTTTACTAAAGTATTAGTTGTTAAAATTTTTGTCTTAATTTCCCATTGGAGATTCAAGCAAAATATGAAGTATGGAAAACCAGATGCTGATTGAGTCAGACCACGCATTAATTTACATATGTAAATGCAATGTGACGTGATGCTTCAATTTGAGGCGAAAAAGAATATTTACATGTGGCTAAGACACAGGGATGCCTTTTCATTTTCTCACAGGGCCTTCCATAGATATTATCACCCAGGCATGTGCAGGCATGCATATTAACCGCTGACATTAATAACACAATAAATCAAAGACAATAAATCAATCAATCGGTCAAACTTTATTTAAAGACACTATTTAATTCCTGGAGGGAACACATTGTGCTTTAAAGGGATGACATTGCCAATGAAGTTGACCAAGTTTACATAGCAACAATATGTAGGTCATTGAAAAACACAATTTTATTCCTCATGAGTTCTTACATTTTCTCAATAGATGTGTACAATTATGTTTCGAGCTCAATGATAAGATGAAATGTGTGACGTTTGAAAGTGACCATGGAAATCCATAAATGAGGCATGTAGAAGCAACTTCCAGTGAACCTAAGCGCTAAGAGATGAAATGTAAAAAATGCACACCTCTCTCATGGGCAGTTATTACATCGTTGAGTTTGAAAGAATAGTGTCTCCTGTTCATTTTAAAAGCGTCACATTAATAGCTCAGTGTAAAAGTTCAAATTTTTAGTGGCTATGTTTCACTCATGGCTTAAAGTTAACATATTGGTCCAAGGTCCATTATAGTAAATGTTCTTAATCATACTCCATTCAGTCTCAATAACATTTGTAAGTTGCTAGAAGCTTTGCTGGTACTGACTATGTGAGGTCTTTCAAACTTTAAAGTATTTTTGCATTGGAAGAAACCTTCTCACCCTCAAATGAGTCAAAAGTCTCATCGGGATCCATGATTAACAGTACAATGAGCCTGTCTGATGCTATGGCCCCTATAGCTTCTAAGTTTGGCCCCTGCTAGACTGCTGCAGGCTATTTTCTGAAAGGTGATCCTAATATAATAACTCTAACTGGAAGAGAGAATAATCACTCTGACAGACAGGAAAGCGGTGTTCATTGTGAGTATGAATGGAACATAACAGGTTAAGATATCTTGATAACAAATGGGCAACTGTGTGTAGCTATTCCACAACCTTATCATCATGGCTATATCATGGAGTCCTTACTCAAACACATCAGAAGATTGACAAATTGAAACATTGTATTTTTTCTAAAAACATTCCCCTGTTCTTTTGTTGACTCGTTGAGTTAGCATTCATGGACAACCACAATGCTCCCCTGACTAGAACAAAATTTGATTTTTACCTTTACTCATATGGCAATCATGTTAAAGTCTTAAATACTGGCTGAAGTACTAAGTGCAGCATTGAGGCTTTTGTCCTGGTCCATTTTAATAGTCTGAAGATGAGCAAGCGGTCATTTTGTCCTTATTGTTCTCAGGATTGCACCTTATAAGGCTTCTATCTTTAGTCCATCAATAGAGGAAACAGAAGCTGAAGGAAAGAGAGAGAGAGAAAGCGAAAGAGAAAAGAAGGAAAAGAGAGAGAAGGCAAGGGAGGGAGAGAGATAGAGAGGATGAAGGTAAAAGAGTTTGGTCAAACCAGCCTCTCATGACACATGGCAACTATCTAATCATGCCAAATTCAAATGACCCGGCTCCCTGGCTTCTTGGCCCAGGCTTCTGGCAGAGTCCACTTATCTGGCACTTCCCTCTCTTCCTTTGGGCTGCTCTTAAGACCCACAGAGAGGGAGCTTCAGCTTGCTACAGTCAAGTGCTGTTGGCAACCAATTAAAAAGGGGTTGTGGGATCAAAACACCTTTAACGGTGCTTTTCAATATTTCCAGTTTCCATGGGTTCAAGCGAGGGGTTTGTGTGAAAGGGGAACAGGTGTGGTCCCTTAGAGCTTAATTAAGTCTTTGTGCTGTTTTTAAATTTTTATCAGCTGGTAGCTTTGTGACCCACCGACTACCTAAATGTGTTGTTTATCTTTCTTGTCTCGCCTGCCAGTTGGGTTTCTGAACCTGAGCCTATTGGACAGACCTGTTATGCCCTGGGAGAAGGCGGCACTCTGCCACTGAATTGTCTGCCAGTAGAGTTGCCCCCGTGCCAGATCCTTTTCATCCCTCAGAACAAATGCCTGCATTATTCAGTCTGCCGTCTCGCTCTAAAGCGGGTGTCCTATCATAACGCCAGCCAGACGGGCTACAATCTACCAATGCGTTTAGCAGAAGGCAGCATATTAAGCATATTAAATTAATTACATATACCCTTTTGTTAACCAGTATGAAAATTTGAACCATTCGCAGACCAAAGTTAACTCTTAAGTTACATTATGTCCAAAGAGCAGCCAATAGTAAGTAACTTCTTGATGGGACAGTCAATGACTCTTATTCAACAACACTAGTCCTGCCACCAAGGAGTAGAATTATGTTCACGAGCAAGCAAATATCTGCCTTGGTGCTACCAATCCTCAGTTGATATAAGACAATTCGCACCAGATCATTGAATGGGTTTATATGGAGGCGCAGTACACTCGCTTAAGTGGCTGCTGCCCAGTTATTCTCTCATCCCTTGTTTAATGGCCAAGGGATGGTGTTGAGAGGTTAGACAATCTGCCCTGCCAGGACCTACCAGGCTTGCAAAGTGTGTTTGCTTAGTGTCATTACTGCAACCATGGTTGAATCCCATCAGCCAATATGGTAATGGCTGGTAAGTGTCCTTGTCTGATGTACAATCAGAGAACAGCACACCGACCGCCCCGCTATGGAGGCCAAATAAGATTTAGTCCTGCTGAACTAATGACTCACTCATGTGGTCTGTTTCCACTCTCCTGGCAAACTTTGCAGATTATGTCATTATCTATTCAGAAAATACCACCATAACAATATCACTTCATGGGCTAATTGATGCATCAGCTTTTAACCTTAGCTGTGAAATGGGTTACAAGTTCAGAAACAAGTCTTTCACACAGGCTTCTGTTCATTTAGGATTGTTTTCAACCACAGGCACATCTAGTCAACTGTAATCTTATCATCCCCGGAGAAAGAAACCTGGAGTTAATGACCTGAACAACAGGACCTACCCAAGCTGGCTCCATGCATATGGTACAGTTTTACTGCTACCATCATTCATCCGCACGGTCCAAAACCTTGTTGAACTAATCGTGAGACCTCAAAAGCCACCCTGCTGCCATGCATGGTGAAATACTCATAGGTTCCAGTCTAATATATGTCTGGTGGGAGGAAGGACACTGGTAGACCCTGGACTTCTATTGGGTCCCTCTGTTCTTCCTCAACAAATCTGTCACACTGTTAATAGAGGTGTGATAATAAATCGACGGGGCCCCATATAGCTCCTTTGATCCATAAGGTTACTCTAGTATAAATTGACTGCATAGGGTCGTCTTTGTGTATTTTCTGGCAGTAAGTGTCCATTTTAAAGATTTGCCAAAAGGAAGATAGTATGTCTTCACTATGTACTACGTATCAATTTCAAAGACAACCTGCCCATTGCACTGCACTGTTAATTTAGAGATGTCGTCCAACCCCACCGTCTATTCACTTTTAACACTGAAGATGACATTTGTAAGTTGTGCATGCCAGATAAAGTAGATTTTTTAAACACCTGTGCTGGTTTAGCATCCGCTTCCAACCCCATTGAGTGTATGATTCACTCTAACTGTGATCACTGCATTGGCACAGTGGTTCACATAGCTACACGATAGTCCACACAAACACATGATTTACCATTCCAGGTTTGAAGAGAAACCATCAGTACTAATTGAAGAGATAATGGGAGTCCTTGAGGAGTCACCCAAAAAATGTGCAACAAAAAGGAAAACAGCTTCGTACACATACACGTACAGTGAATTTCCCAATTTATGTTACTTTGCATTCTCTGGCGGTCCATTGAAACACATGGACAAGATTACAATGCCACTGAGAAGCTTGATCTCATGCGCACAGACTGTCCCACACACACACACACACACATTTAACCTCGCTCCAAGTGTTTATTTGATTTTGTCAAATAAATGGCTTGTGCAATGCTGATAACATAATGGCTTTGAAGAGACAATAACTTGATGTGTCCACAGACACTCAGACGGACAGTATATTAGAGGCAGACAACAGTCTAGGGGGAAATTACTCAGTATAAATGTATCTGAGCACAGGGATGATGGAGAGATAGGCTGGTTCTCCATCACCCTTTGAATCCCTCTGAAGGCAAGGAAGGGGAAGATAGTGTGGGGGGGGGTGTATATATGTGTAGATCTATGTGCGTGTATGAGATTTGGTGATGGGGAGTGAAAAACGATAATGTTTTAGGAGTTTATGGATTGGTTTTGTTCTAAATTATAAATAGTTGACAATGCCATGCTTGTTTGGTGGTGATAGTGTGGAGGTGGAGGGTGGGGGTGTGAATAGACGATCCAAGTCACTGGATTATTTTCACAGGGCCTGAAGGCGACATATCATCATGGAGGATCAGTCCGGGCATTAGGGCTCCTGCTTGCTCAGCCTGGAGCCACTCCAGACGATGCTTCGCTATGCACATGGCAGGCCGCAGAATGGGGCTTGGCCATGGTGAGACCTGCTATCTGGTGGCTCCATGCGCCATGTTCTACCTGGGACTGGTTGACTGAAAGCAAGGCACTCCATGTCATCACTTTCGTGTTTGTCTGAGATTTTCATGGCCACTTCCTGGCCAGCTGATCAAACGTGATCAGCATTGATTAAAAGATTGCAGCTTGTGATACTCAATCAGAAGTTGCACAATGCCAGTGCCAGCAATATGCATATGTTTTGTGTATATGTGTATGTGTGTGTGTGTGTCTGTGTGAGTATGTTTGTGTGCATGTACATGTGTGTAAATGTGTGTGCAGGTCTGTTCCTCTCTTTTTTACCTAGAGAGTGAGACACTGTTTTCAGACACTCAGTTCCTTGGGTTATAACTGGCTGGGTGGCTCACTTTGGAAGTAAAGAATGGAAATCAAAACAGGTAACCCACCATCCCCACTCAGTCAGCCCTGATACTCTCCCAGCAAGTCAATCTATAGCCCTTCTCTAATGGACTTTATAGGCATCCCCAGGCAGTGATGAAATGAGGTAACCGTGCTGCAGTGCTTGTCAATCACACATCAGGAACTGCAGTGATCTGAAAACGTCCTGGGCTTTTTGAAGCTCTAGAAATGAATAAATTTTTGTCATAACTACCTTGAAAAGCTTTTAATTACTTTAAAAGGAAAGAAATATGAATTGACGTCAATGAGTCCAGCATTTTTTACACAACTGGATGAATATGTTTTTGTTTTTTGCATGGTCAAAGTTTTGATGCATGGTGAAATAGTTCCCAGTTCTTTGAATGATAATTTACTGTGCCATTTAATCATGTATCATTAGAATATAGGAGAGTTATAGTGTATCACAACAGGCCATGCCTAAGTTTACTAGATGTATCGTTTAGCAACCTGGACTGCTTCTCTACAGGGTGAGGTTACTCTGTTCAACCCCAATGCCCATCACAGGACAAACAAAAGCTTCTGTGTATCTGATATTTCCCCCTCTGTGCCCCAAACATACAGAATCTTTGCTGGTCCAAGTCCTGATCCAAGTTACAGGTCTGAAGAAATTTTTTTGTTTTGTTTTGTGTGTGCTTTTAAACAAAGACAAAGAGACGGTAACTGAAAGAAAATAAAAAATGAGAAAGAGTCTTGATTTCATTCACATCTGAATCTTTGTTATAAACCTGCCATACCACTGCTGAGCCAAAACCCCATTCAGCCCACAAGTCTTTACTTACTTGACTTGGAATCCTTGTTTTAGTGACTTTTTGGTAAGAGTCACCTAGTCTTGTTAGGATAGTGTATTGTGGTACATTTTATTGTTGTTAGATGTTCCGTTTGGGAGCACAAGTGATATATTGAACTTCATTTATAGATTTGTGTCTGGCTTCTAAAATTGCTTTGAGTCAGAGTGAAGGTTCTGAGGTCGCAGTCTGGATGCTCTGAAGTGGTTTATAACACATCCTGGGACATTACCTTGTTTTTTAAAATGAATGAAAACATCCTCTAAGCTTTGCTTTAGTCCAAGTTCATTTGTTATCTGCATTTGTTTGAACTCTCTATTGAAAGACAACTTTGTTGGTGTTTGAGTTTGTGAGTGAATAACACAGCTTTTATATATGTCAAGTAAAGGAGAGGGTGTTGTGTAGCATGGATAGACCATAACTCTCCAAGATGTTCACCTTCACAATCTTGACTTACTACACTATGATATTATTCTTCAAGCCTAGGAAGTGTACCTACATAAAGCATGCAGACTCCATGTCCATTGATAAGGTAAAAACATGATCAACCCTTCAGACTTACATTGATTTAAAAAAATTATGTATCCCATTATGTTTTCATTTTTATATAATAACAAGATTCTGTAAAAGTCTGAATATCTGTAGACAGTCCCACTACAATCTTTCAGCTCTACTCAAACAAATGTATCAACTCAGTGGCTCAATTGTGTATTGCATTTGACAGACTGGGTGAACTGAGCCTGCACTGCCACTAATTATGTAAGACCATTACCCATGAAATTATACCTATTTGACATGAGATATTCTATTGTCATACCCTCAACTTGTCCTTAGAACCCAGTAAGGATTGCAAAAAGTTTCATCTTTATTATCTTGGTCGCTCTATATCAAGAAATCACAGACAGTCATACACCAGCACCATTCTTGTCAGTATTTCTTTAAATTATACATGTGTTGTATAGATATTTAAATAATAACAGTATGATGTGTCAAATTTAAAGACAACTAAATGAATACATGACTGCAGGGTTCGACTGCGACTGAAAAACAACCTTGGGCCCTTGTATTATTCTTAAAAATATTAGCATTTTGCCATGACCGGTGTGTTGACTTTTCTTTTGGGAAACCCCAACACGTGGCGGCTGAGCGACGGGGCTATGAGCAAGCCCACGCCAGCCCGCCACCTCTCCCCGCGAGCAATGCCAGGGAAATGTAGAGTCCAGCCTCTCTCGAGGATAATGGACCCAGAACCCAGGCTGTGCGTGGAGGTGAGGCCGACTATATCTAGCCGGTAACGCTCTACCTCCCGCACAAGCTCGGGCTCCTTTCCTGCCAGCGAGGTGACATTCCATGTCCCCAGCGCTAGAGACCGTGTGCATGGCCTCGGTCGTCCAGGCACCTGCCCCTGACCGCCGCCCAAAACACACTGCACCGGCCCCCTACGGTCCTTCCTGTGGGTGGTGGGCCTGCAGGAAGGTGATCCCACGTCGCCTTTTCGGGCTATACCCGGCCGGGTCCCATGGGCAAAGACCCGGCCACCAGGCGCTCGCCTGCCAGCACCCATCCCGGGCCTGGCTCCGGGGTGGGGCCCCGGTAACGCCACTCCGGGCGACGTAGCGATTCTCTTTGGTTTGGTCATCATAGGGGTTTTTGGTGAACCGCACTTAGTCTGGCTAGTCACCTAGGACCAGTTTGCCATGGGAGACCCTACCAGGGGCTTATTGCCCCCGACAACATAGCTCCTGGGATCATTCAAGCACTCAAACCCCTCCACCACGTTAAGGTGGCGGTTCAAGGAGGGGGGATTGAAGACCCTCTGGAGCGTTTTTTTGACTGAGCCACTGTACAGCAGGTGTACCAAATGCATATGCAGTATGTAAGTATGCTTTCAATGAAGGCTCGGTCGAAGGACACCAGCAGTCTTTGTGTGATGTTATTCCTCTTGAGTATTCTTGGGAAGTTCAGTCTCAACTGGGCCTTTTGCAGCCGCTCAGAGGTGTTCACACTCCAGGATAGACTGTCCTGTATATGGATTTCCAGGAAATGGAAGTCTGCCCCTCTCTCCACACTGTCCCCGCTGATGATCAATTGTGGAATCTTAGTCAACTCTCTTCTGTAGTCTATTAAGATGAAATTCATCCGCTATACAATTCCAGAAGAGAAACACATTCCAGGTCTTTCTTTTGTGTCTTTATCACCAGTCTTTTGCTTTGTTCCAATAGACCGTCACACTTGGCAGAATCAACCCTTGGTATCTGGAGGTGGCTATATGTTTCCCAGTCTGCAAACTTTCAACTGCGGTAAATTGTCAGATCGGTCAGACAAGGTTGTATCCCTCTGCCTGCTGCCTTTGTCCCTGAGGACTTCTCAAGTTGTTCAGAATGTGTGTGGGGTGTAACTCGTACACTTCTGGATTCATTTTACAGTCTGGCAAGCATTGAACGGCACACAATACTAAACTTTGTGTTTGTGTGCTTAGACTGTGCACTGGGAAGTGTGACCTGTCATTACTCTGTTATGTACCTTTCACCTTGTAAAGCCATCTAGATATCCTCTATTTTGGTCTGTATAAGATCTTAATTAATCATTCCCCAAACACAAGAAAGAGTAATTCAGTCAACTTCAGAACTTTACTTTTCTCAGTTTTCTGATGTAACTGTAGACTGGTTGCAATACAGATAAGGAATCCTCTTTTTCCTTTTAGAATGCATTTTCAGATGAGGGTTGGGGATGAGTTACTGGCCTGCCCTAATCAATGGAATGGCTTGGCTTGATTCATTTGAAGACGTACTTGGAGTAAGGAGCCATACTTCCTCTGGTGCTCTCCCACCAGGTTCTTTGCTCTTGCACAGAAGCTGCCTCTGTAATTATAGCCTGCTGGGTTGCAGGGCTGCTGGTCCAGCTCTTTCTAGCTTTCTCTTTTTCTCTGTCTCTCTGTAAATATCTCTTTCTCACTTCCTCTCACTCTGCCGCTCTCTTTTTCTCTCCTTGTTTTTCACCCTTCCTCTTCTTGTCCCTTTAAATTCCCCTCACTCTGTCTCTGTTTCTGTCTTCCTATCTCTTTTTTTAATCTCTCTTTCTCTCTTGTTCTGTCTTCCTGTCTCTCTCTCTCTCTCTCTCTCTCTCTCTCTCTCTCTCTCTCTCTCTCTCTCTGTTGCTCTCTCCTGTTTCTTGCTTTGTTGCTCTCTTTCTCTCTGTCTTGCTCTCCCTCCAGCATGTCCTGCAAATATACATTCCAAAATAACTTAATGTGAAGGGAACCAAGCAACTAGACACCAGATTGGATGAGGAGATGTTTATAATGCACATGCTGTTGAACACCTGGTTGATGTCTTGTCTAAGACCTAACATATACAGCATCTCTATACAGTGTCTTGTACCATTTAATCAACATGTAAAAACGAAAGAAATGTGACAATGGTGTTACATCATATTTCTGCCTGTATTAAAAGATGTAAAATGTCTACACGAAAGTGACCATTTGAGTAGCATTTTCTCTATGCTCTGTACTGTATTCGGTGTCACCGGGCTTGAGGATACCTTTGGATGACATATTTTGAATTCTGCAACATTACAGTGTTGTTTATCTCATGCAATTTTGATGAGTAAGATCCACAGATGAAATGATGCAGTTCTTTCACTGAGTCTTGATAATAAATAATCATTACTTGTGATGAACCACTGCAATACTGTAGAACTTTAGACTTGTAGTTTTTTGATCATCCTCTTTCTGCTGCACTCACTGTATGCAATTTTCGGGTGAATTTGGATTTTGTATCATTGCGATTAAAGTCCTTCAACACTGTCTGCTCAATATATTGGTACCCATCATTATGGGTACCAATATATTGCACCAGTATATATTTATGGCATAACTGGTTTCTTTTACGAAGATGGAAATGAGCAGAATAACATGTCTTAGTTAGTGAGGAGGTCAGCACACAACAAGTGCTTAACCGTCATAATGGTATCCACTTTACGTAACTGAGACACACATGGTTTCAATTGCTTTCTTGTGTTCTGATTGGGTTTCAGTAGAAGGGTTGATTTATCTTGTATTATTTTAGTAGTCCGGGAAGGCTTTGGGGTAAATTTATGCGTACTGAGTTTTCTGTTGAATGGTCTGAACTTACATTTAAGTGAGCCCAGCAGGACTCTAAATGTTTTTTTCCTTTTTGTGCAACAAGCCATTTGGGTTGTGGATATAAAGACCACAGACTGCACACCTCAGGAGATTCCTAGAATCTCACTGGAATCTCAACTGCTAATTTATCATTAATAAACACCCAGAATTCCCCCAACCTCCACTGTCAGGGGTGAATCATTAGGAGTCTTCATTGTGGTTGAATGTGGTTGAAGAGCAACATAGAAACAGAGAGAGATAGCGAGAGGGAGATAGCGAGAGAGAGACGGAGAGAAAAAGCTCACAAATACATTGTTTTGTTATGCTGTTGGACCTAACATTTTGTAAGATCCTTAAATTAAAAGGATTATTTCCTCCTGGAAGCATTTTATCAAGGGAGGGCAGACCTGATTAAATACACTGCTACAGTGACAACAAGTCTTCAATGGCATTTGAGTCCTTTTTCATTTGCTGCAGCGAGGTCCCCAGTGACTAAGCAAAACTAAATTAGGAAAATAAAATAACAAGATTGCAAAATGAAACTTTGGGGTCAAAGTGTTGGTGGCCCAAGGGAAAAGCTGGTAGCTTGACCAAGTGGGCCATCAACACCCAGACAATCCCAGTGCCAGATGAAATATTAGTGCTTCTGGAGACAAGACATTATAATAGTCCAATACCGTAAATATATATTTTAGGATTGGTAATAGAAATAGAAATGTCATGAGTTTCTATGGTTATCACATGCCACCTCCAAATCCCTAACATGAGTTATTCTGGCATATTTTTGGCATAGGTTTCTCTCGGGTCTGGTCTTCAGATGGCCTCCCTAGCTGACCACCCGTACTGACATTTGACCCCCTATCCATCAGGATATCCATGATACAGTGATGGGTATTTGTTTTCTAGGCAGTGGTGGTGTTCAGAGCTCCCCTCTGTTGATAACTCACAGATGATTTATAGTAGTCAATGGCTGCCGTTAAACAAGGAAGTGCTGGGGATTCTTGACTGAGACTTTCTCTCCATCCTGTTCTACTTCTCTTTACTATAGTAGCAGCAGTGTCCAGGGCAAAAAGGAGGAGTGAGAGATAGAGGCCTAACAACTTGCTGTGAAAAATATAATCGGCCCTGATTTCCTCCCAAGCCCCTTGACCCTCAAATCTCATTGTCTTGAATATGTAAATAGGTTATGTCTACATTCATAGGAAGAGCCTATTTCATTTAAAGTTCTCCCTCCATCCTTCAGAAGCATCATGTTAATGGTAACGAATTTGTCACCCCCTCCTCCCTTTGCTGCCACTTGTATAATCCAAGCCACTGCAAAACAAACATGTACGTTCCATTGTCTCACCCAGACACCAATACATTAATTAAATGATCAGACACTAGCAAAGGTCACAGGGAGAATAACTGATACTTATGTTACACATTGTGGACAGACTGGTGAAATCTCTTCAACATGGTCTGCATATTTGTGGACCACCCACATCTTATTACACCAGTTTCAAGGTGGACATCAATCAAGTGCTAGGCTAAGTTAGCCTGTGGTGCTCCTGTCTGGAGACTGATGCTGAGCCTGACATTGGAGATATTTGGAGATGGATATACTTTGACAGTAGTCTATATTAAAACAGCACAGTTCCCCTTCTCTTCACTGATGTTCATCACCTGCCACTGAGCCCCTTCATTTGATGTCCATAAGTCATGGTCAGCCATCATCCTGTTGGCTGTCGTCAACCTGAATGATGACAGCAGGCCTTACTGTGGGTCATTCTACATATGTACATATGTTTAACTAACAGCAATTGGATGCCACTTTCCAGGTCATGACGTTCTTCACGAATAATGTCAATGAAGCGTTGCAATGTAATGGGGCGTTAATCTGTTTCACCGTTTTTATAATGTACTTGTGTGTGCGTGTGTGTGTGTGTGTGTGTATGTGTGTGTATGGGAATAGGAGCTGATGAGCCTTCTTGGTAGTTCTCAAGCGTGACTTGTCCTCTGTTTAGCACCCTGCTGGATTACCAACACAGGGGAATGGGGCTACGGAGCTGAAAGGAAGTGTTGATATGACGCAGACAAGAATGAGCGAAATGGGGGTGGGGGACTCGGTTGGGGGAAGACAAAGAGAGGATTTCGGTGGAAAAAAAATCTGTTCTGAAGAAGACGTGACGTAAAGAAAAGCCAGCAAGAGAGCTCAATACAAATGGCGACAGAGAAGGTGACATTTAAAGAAATCTCTGATCCATATATCCTAGAAAGGTTTATCACACATATAGAGGACGCATGCAATTGTGCTTCAAAGTAATTCATAGAGAATATGGCTTTGATGTGATTTCATTTATTTTTAGCTGATTTCCAATCATTTCTTAACAAGCACATTCAAAACATAATCTTTTACAATTTTTTATTACCATGGCCTGTTAGCATTTTAATGATTCCTCACTCTCTTTAATTCCCAAATGACTTTACTTTGAGCAAGTAGTCTCGCCAGTTCTCCACCTGTCGGCATCGACATTCATGTCCATGATAAATACGGCTGAGTTATGAATACAAAACAAACAAGACCAGTGAGACTATGTGAGACCAGAAAAGTGAGGAACTCAAGTGTTTCATTTAGACTCATCTCCTTCCCGTCTCGCTCAAACATGATGCTTTATATGATTCCGACCTCCCTATTCCACTGGCTACCATGACCCAAACTAAGCTGGTTTGTCCCCCCAATAGACCCGTGATCTGCCTTTTGTTCTTCCCACCACCCCCATTCATGTTCCCGTTAGAGTGCAGACAAAGGAGTCAAAGAGGGAACTGAACCCTTGGCCCAGACAGACTTGGGAATAGGGGCCATGAAGGACTGGGGTTGGTGTGTTTCAATGGGATTGTGGTGGAGACTCGTTAAACCCAGGCAATTCTCTTTTTGGACCCCACCAATCCCAGCCAATGTCTGTCTAGGCAGGATGCATGAATTGCATTGTCACGCTATTGTAAAACGTAATTTTACTATGTCGTTTAGTTTTTAATGCCTAAGCTGTAACAACAATGTTAGGAATACGTTTTTGTCCTATGATCGGATGATGGTTGGCTGTGAATATATAAACTGTTCAATAATTTCATCATTTATATTCTATGTGGGATTTCCTAATTGTAGAAGGATGTCTAGGCTTAGTCCTCATTGATACTTTAAGGTACAAATTGCATCCCATACATCTCCATCAGCTTTTGATATACATTAATCTACAGGAAAAAACCTTGAGCAATGCTTCGGCAGTTTATCTCTTTCTAACTGTGCAGTGTGGCATTAATAAATCAACAGTTGAGCTACAAGATGCACTGTGTGAACTGCCATGGTTTTCTTCAGGCAGCTATGACGAGCTAAGAGCTGAGCTTGTGGAGATATGGAGAAGGTCTACATAGACGTCCTTAGACCATAAGATAATATGAGGTGATGGTGGAGACATGCAGTACATCATTTACACGGCCATGGGATGTTGTATTGGTTATTTCACACTGGAAATGCAGACAGGATAAATTAAGGTGTTCTTGTCAGAGTTTTTAATGCTCTCCTTGTTGTGATGAACCTAACCCTGTTTACTGTCCAGAGTTTGTTATTATTATTATTATTATTATTATTATGAAGACGTCTCAACACAGGTTGACAAGTTGAGTTGACAGTTACTGCCACCACAGAGAACTAAATTCCGAGATGAAGTCGAATACCATAGAAACTACACTAGTAAAATGTGTGCACATACTGTACATGCACTTTTACTCATGTTCTTTGTAAAGCAACACTATTTTAATGCAGAAGAACCAATTCCTTGATTTGCTGTCTTAAAGTACTTTAAACCAATTCGAGGTCAGGATGCTCACACTTTCTGGGGTGGCAACATGCAGTATAGCCTACCTTAGTCTGTCCATTCAGGTTCCCCAATAAAACTCCTTTGGCAACACTATCTTTCTTCTTTTCCTAGACTCTCTTATTCACGGCCAAGTCCGTTGTTGAAACCAAGTCATGCAGAAATGGTTCGCTTGTCTTTATTTGTTTTATGCAACCTTTGTTTGTTTGGAGAAGTTAGCATTCAGTCTCTACAGGAGGCTCAAACTCGACTCTTGTCATTAGACAACATTTACAAAATGTTTCTATAGAAAATCCTACTATGAAGCATATCTTGGAGTGTTGGTTTGAACACACTCTCCTTCCCCTACTGATCCATAACACAGGAAATAATTTTAATGATTTAATCATGAATGTTTAACCCATCCTGTCACAAAAAAAATTTGGGTGATGTGTCTATGAGATTTTTGATTTCACACCCTTATTTGTATTGACAATGTGTCGTGTCGCATGTCTTCTGAGCCCTGAGATACAGCTGAGGTGTGGTGACCACAGCTGACAATCGGAACAAGCCTCCAACTGTAACAACACGAATGGTGATGGGCATCTCGCTGTAATAAAGGTCACAGGTCAGGAGCAGCTGTAAAGTGGCAAGGTCCCCTCATTACGTTTAAAAGCCTTTTCTCAAGGCTGGACACAGTATACATGTGTGTGGTCCAATGGACTACTCTGTGGTGGTAAAGAATGGTTTGAGAAAAGGAAACAATTATTGCCGATTGTACCAGAGCTATGTGTTGTCATTTGTTTCTGTTCCTGAATTACCTTTGAATTACTATGAGTTTGCATTTCTATACACCTCCTTGGCTGAATCAATCTTTCTGCACTCAGAAATGTTAATTGTGAGAGATATAATTCCAGGATATCTTTGCATGCCTCTGTCTCATCCAACTTATTCTTAAATCATGTCTCACCTCATTGTTATGAATTATGAATTACTCCTAATAGGCTCTCTTACCCTTGTTTAGCTTAAAGCAGCCAAAGCCTTATTTTTACCGATGGCTGATTTGACTGGCATTACACCCCTGACATGACAGTTACAGGGCAGTGTTCATTGATGTGTTATTGTCTCATTATTACATTATGCAACATAGACTCCTGTTCACTGAGCTTGGATCTCTGCAGGCTGTGATATTATTCTGTGACCCTCCCTCACAGTTTAACCTGTGTGGTCCCTGCTAGCACCTGTATAATGGATGAAACTGAGACATTGAAATGGAAGGGAGTGACAGCATAGGGCCATTATTACCTGGGACTACATTTTTTATGAAATAAACAGGTCTTCCCAGGTCAACTGCATCTCTGTACACCCTCAAAGGGTGGTGTGTGTGTCTGTGTGGGTATGTGTGTGTGTGTGTCTGTCCACCCCATCCATTGCCTTATTGCTGCCCGCTCTAATACAGAAAATTGCTGCAGGGGCTCCGTCTTATAATTAGGTCTTACTGTCATTGTCAGAACGTGTCTCATTTCCCACAGAATCCTTCTCCTTCCCTATAAGTTGAAAACCACCAATTATATGGTTGTATCAAGACCTTATTAAATGTGCTCGAGGCAACCTTTGCCTCAGTTTTCCCTGGTCTCACCAGATTAAGTTTTCTGTCAAAGAGCATTATACAAATTTGTGCGCATCTGCAAGTAAGAAGCAACAGCACAGTATTGATTGCTTTCTGTTACACTGCTTGGAAATTACACATATGATTAAATCACCTGATTTGTCTGTGTTGTAGAACGTTTTTTATAGCACCCATGAAGTGAAACAGTATGGTCGTTCTTTCTATTGGTTCTGTTGTTTTTAAGGTTGTCTTTAGTTGTGTGATATGCTATAGCATTTAGATCCATTTTATTACCTTTTTAATTGATATATTCATGGAATTAATACATTGTAACTGTGCACTTCACATTTAAATGTCAGTAGATAAATGTGATCAACTGTGCTAATGAAAATAAAATTGGTTCCCTCCAACAAGTTTCTAGGTTCTGAAGGTATGAAATTGGATGACAAGGAAGAATGCGCATATGGATGTCAGCAGGGAAATCAACCCTGCTCCATGCTTATTTTTTTGAGAGTCTGTAGATGGTGGAAAGATTCACAAACAGGGAGAGTGTTCTCCCACAGCAAGTCCCCTGTCTGTGAGTCCCTGTGATGCCTTGAAGGAGTGACAGGAAGGTGAGAAGAGAAACAGATGGAGAGGCACGCTACGTGTTCCCTTGGTCGCAAGGACTCTGATGCTCTTCGCATGTACAGACATACTCATTTAAAACAGGTGCTATACTTAGACATGCGGCTGTGCAGTACAGCTTCTACACAAATGATAAGTCTCAATACAACCCAGTGCAGAAAAAGAAAAAAACCTGGCCAATCTTGACATCCCACCCAGAAATATACAGAATTACCATATTCCCAAGGGAACAGCAGGAAAATGAATTTAGTTAGTCATTGAATATGCTCTATTACCCCATAGTGGTGATGCTTATGTGCCATTGTGTTCTATATGGGATTAGGAGAGATCTTTTCTGCTTGACTGGTCACTGCTGCTCAATAACAAGGCGTGGATCATTTCCCCTGCTGAGAAAGCTGCTCTCAGTCCGGCAGTCTCTCCTCGCTACACACCACTGCCTCCTACATGGAGCAAGGCTGACACAAGCAATGGTTATTGCTCAGGAGTAGGTGCACTTTGGGAAAAAGGACAATACCAAGGAAGTCTCGGTCACGCAAAGACAAAAATAAATACATGCAAAGCATTTCAGTCAACGGGACACTACCATGGCAGACAGTATAGCCTTTTAATTCAAATGTTTTTGCAGGTCTTATTGCCATTTCATGACACATCAAGCAGGATACTGATGTGGGCTAATTTATTCGTCAAAGGCTTCTTGAACATCCCCCTGGGAAGGTCCTCAGCACCAAAACCATCAGCACAGGCTTTCTTTGTAGCCCCTCTATTAGTCTATGGGGTCACACTCTGATTTAATGCGTGTCACTCCATCTTCTATGCTGCTGGCTCTTCTGGTACATCTTTGAAGCATATCTTGGAAGTACCCTGCTACCCTGCTTTCCTATGTCGATCGGAGTGTGTGTGTGTAGTGGGGAAGGGGGGTCCTGAAAGCTGCATGTTTTTCTTTTTTCTTTTTCTCTGTTGTTGTGTTTATTTAAGCTGAGGTGGATATTTAGTCTGTGCTTGGCTTGTAATTGAAGCCAGCACCCTTTGAGTCTTTCTCTACCTTGAGCCTCAATGATGAGCTAGCGTGTAGAGAGCCTTAGCTATAGGAGACATGTCGGTAGATGCATAAATACACTAATCAAGGAGCTGTGTCAAGTATTGGCATGGAGATCTCACCTCTAGCTGTATTCATGGAAATTATCACCACCTATATCAAGACCGTCAGCATTATTTTTATTATGACTGTTGTTATCACAAGAGGAAGCAGCATATAAACCCCCAATGTAAAAAATCACGTCAATGTTCCTTCCATTGGCTGTTTCACTTTGTGGCTAATGGTCCTCCCCCACTTGTTCATATCCATCCCCCCTTTTTATTCTGTCTCTCTCTCTCTTTTTGTGTGAGTAGGAGCCAGCCTTGAGGCATCCTGTTTCAAGTCCTTAGCTTCCAGTCAGAGAGGAGGGGGATATTTAAAAGAGGTAGGTGGGAGTGGGGTCTGACCGCAGTGTCTACTGTTTAAGAGAAAGGGAATTCTCCCTCCCCTCTCTCTTTCACTCCCTCTCTCCTGGTTGTGACTTGCTCTCTCCCCTCCCTGGCTACAGCATCAGCAGGCTGTCGAGGTGGATAGAATTGGCAGACTGAGAAGAGAGCAGAGAACAAGGATGACTGAGCTGTCACTGCTTTAGAAGGCTAACGCTCAGACTCACAAGAACAGTTGTTGAGGCAGGTTGATTTGTAGCAGTCTCTCCCAGAGTTTGAGGGCTTGATTCAACTAGCAGAGAAGATTTCTTCAGTATAGGCTGTTGTGAATTCTGTCAAAGGTAAGCTTCGGTCTCCCCTTACCTGTGTGCTGTATTAAGATGCTCTCTGAATTGAACTACACGGACATTTATTTAAAGCTTTAGTATGTCTACTATTTGTCAGTACTGCAGTGCTGTCATTACATCTCCATGCTTAATTTGTTTCCAAATTGACATTCCTCTAAGAAGCGTTGAATTTAGTCAGTATTCATGGGTTTTAATTTGTCTTAATATATGTCTAAATGTACTTTAAGGGAACATTTCTCTGCTCACATATCAAAAAGAATATTGGTATGGAGGTGGATATTTTGCAAAAGACCGGGTTTGTGTCCGTCATTAAGTATCTTAAAATTCAGTTAGTACCTGAATCTTGCAAACATACTCACAAATGCCGATGGAACTGTGTGATCCAATAAGCAGAGAAACTTAATAATTCTGGTGTGACTTGTGGCTTGTGTTGAGTTCTAGTCATTTGGGGGTAGGGGAGTGGTAATAGTCCGTGTGTACTGCTTGCCAGAGTGTGTCCAGCCTTCTCTATGTCTCCACTGCTACTGTGTGTGCCAGCAGACAGCAGGCTTCTGTAGCCTGGGAGATGGACAGCTGCTCTGCATTAGCGATCTGTTCTCCGCTTTCTGCCCTTCCTTCTCTATCGGCTCCTATCACTGTACGCTGTCAAAGCTGGCGGCTCAACTGACACAGGGCTCAACCCCCCCCTCCCCCCGGAGAGCCATGTGCTGACTGTTTAGCCTGGCATGGGGTTCTCATACATTTCCTCCACCAGAGGACTAAATTGTAAGGAGCTTACTTAACAGGGGTTTTGATAATAGCGTCCCACACAGAGAGCATACCTCCTTGAAAAAGAGGTGTGTGTAGTTAGTTTAGGTTCGGGACACTACCCAACCAAACCAAGGGGTAGCAGGAAGTGTATGTGTGTGTGTGTGTGTGTGTGTGTGTGTGTGGATGAGGGGGTTACAAGAGAGGGAGACCCACAGGATACCAGGGCTTCTTCTGTTGGATGGTAGTTTATCAGGACATGTACTGTAGTCACAATATGTACATTTAATATCTGTGGATTTTGAACAGTTTGAACTACAAATGTACATGATCTTTTATTTATGCTGTGTTGATCTATGTAGATTGTTTGCAAATTTACTTTAAATTTCCAATAGTAATTTACATTTTTATGACATTTTTAGATGACAGTTGACATTAGTTTAGATTATTATGATGTTTTAATGCCAGTTGTCCGGGTTGTTTGCTCAGGCTTTTACAAGTAAATGTTTTTTGTACCATTGCAAAAAAGGATGACCATTGACACTGACACCCGGTGTTTGAATGAATGGGAAATGGGCCTTTGTTTAGACAGCTGTTTGTATCTGTTGTCTCATGCCTGGTGTGTGTGGAGAGTAATTTCATTCAGCCCCACTTAGCTTTTGAGGGGGAATACGATCTGTGGTGTGCTGTAATAATCCAAGGAGGTGTCTCTGGACAGAGTTGTAATCTGAAATTCAGGCCACCCTCACTCTCTCCCTGCCCAATCCTTTCATTAGTCTTTTATTGAAGTATGTCCTTTTACTGGATTCCCTTTTGGCAATTCCAGCTTGCATTGTACAGCACAGGCATGTGTTTATAAGTGTTATTTAGAGGTTGTGAACAATCTTCCAAGCATATCCAACCAAATCGCTAGCATAGTCACCTGTCTTCCAGATGGTTTAACAAAGAGCTTTGTGCAAACCATCAGAGTACCTGAGAGCAAGCCACAATATACAACACTCTAGTGCTGAGTGTAAGGAACATGTTGTTTGCTTGTGGTAGGTGGTTCAAGTTTTCAACATGTTTAGCCACTACTTGTTCGGAATACCACATTTCTCTTCTGCAAGCATGGTATGCAGGTATGCAGGCTAAGATACATGTCAGAGTTGCAACCCACTAGATTAACCGCAAATTATTGTGCTTTCTTTTACATTTTGATTTGGTGCTCTGTCAAGTTACAGCTCATAGAAACATATAAATGTGTATAAAAGAAAAGCCATGGAAAAGCCTTTCCCCTTGTAATTTCCTCTGACTTGCCTCTGATTAGACAAAAAGATCCTGGCAGATTAGTCATCAACAGAGAACAAAGGTTCCCTCAAAAGAGTCCAATGCCTTTAAGTGCTGGAGTCCCAGATGGTTTATAATGTTCCTCTGATGTCAATGTGCAGGAGAGAGCAAGGGAGGCAATGGACTCAATGTTCCTGCATCCATTGTGCAAACCAGGACTTTCATTGGTGGTGTCAAGAAAATCAACATGTGACAGACTCTGCTCTATGTTTTCACAAACATGCCCCATCTCATTGGAATGCGAACGTCAAGACAGGCCTATTGAAAGAGGTAAATTATTTAGATTGGTGAAAATGGTAACTGTGAAAGCTTAATAAACAGCAAATCTCAGAGGTTGGGGTCATTAAGATCATACAAGTGTCTGAATGGATGCCACTCTCAGTTTGGACACGGGACACACTTTAGGCTTTCAACGCAGACAAAGACAAACAGATGTCCACATATCATAGCCAACATGGCTGCCTCTTTTTCCCTGGAGGCGGGGGGAACTTCCATTTCTTAAATTAACATATTTTGGCCAGTCTGTTACAAGTGTAAATATGCTTGTATGTTGTCAAATGTCCTTGTCTGACCCCTTTAAGTCCTAAATGTGCTTGTTGCCTCATCATCTAATCATTACCAATACATATTGTCTATTCAAAGGACTGGAGACACAGTGCATTATGTAAGGAAGGAACCAGTACCAAGGGTAGAGAAAACACTAGAGTCCAGATTTACTGATCCAGTGTAGCAGCAGTTCAGGCCCCCTCCTTACCACATACTTATGTGGAACGTTTCTGTCCACTGTTGATTGATTGTTTCCTGTCCTTTGCAAATGGCAAAAACCAAACTGTCCCTGTCTAACACAGCACAGGAAGTACTGATTTTTGGATGAGAAGAACACAAAAAACAGGGTGTTGCCGGCTATCTGAGGAATCCCGATATCCAACCCCAGTATATAACATTTCCGTTCTTAATGACACTTTAGATTACACACTTTGGACAATTGAGTTCACGAAGCTCACTTGAGGTTATCTGATATGGTAAATGATCTGTATCACTACAGTGGGAATGCTGGTTATCTCCTCTTGCAGTTGACCGCCTGGGATGGAAGGTGTTTGTTATTCTATAAGTCCATCCCCATCTGTCTTCAAGGTTGGCCTCAATGGCTTTGTGACAGCGTTATAACATGGCTGGTCAGGTAGGACACAAGGATATTTCTTTTGTAATAGCAGGGCATTTGAATTGTCAAGTCAATTCAAGTTGATCTCTATTGTCATTCCGCTACATGCAGGGCATACAGTGGAACGAAATGTCGTGCCTCACAGAACCACGATGCTACATAAATACAGGCTTACAGCAATCGGTAAAACAATATAAACCTATACACAAACTATCCTACTTATAGATTTTGAGTGTAAATATACTATATATATAAAATAATTTACCTATGCATAAACTAAAAAATACAAACTATACAAACTATTCGAATGCTTCAGATGAATACTGTACTCGTGCAAAGAGAGACAATGTGAGTTCAAGCAGCTGGCTGAGGAACAGTGCAGGATGATTTGTAGTGCATGAACATGTAAACATACATGTATTACTGAGTCTTTTGTTGAATTTGTGTATACACAGCAGTGTGTGTGAAAAGTGACTAATTTGGGATCCGGAGAAGCCGCTGCGTCTGATTGCGCCGCCATCTTGTTTGGAGGGGAAGCTTAGCTAAGGGAAGTATGCTGCATATGTCACATTGTTATGAGTGTATGGACCAGATGAGGCTCTAATCTCACTGCCCACACAGAGGTTGGACTGAAAACTGGACTGAAGGTCATTGGCCCTCAATATTTAAAAGAGACCTCACAAACAAAAGACCAACAACCAATAGACTGGCATCACTCTTCTCCATCTGGATTATTCTCAAACAGAAGCGTAGACTCTAATACAGTGGGGGCTGAACAGGCCCTAAAGAAAATTGATGGGCTCCATGACAAGAAATGAGAAAAACTCTTGAGGCAATAAAGTTGAATTGAGATTTAAGCATTGAAACCTTGCAATTCCTGTGTGCATAGATGGCCTCATTCTTTGTCTTCCTATCTTGGTGTCAGAACTGGAAAATTGTTTTCAGCTAAATAAATGTTGGTATCGGTAAAAAATGTGAGCTCTAAATAACCCTTGCGGTCCCTTCAGTGTGATTTGGTTCACCCTTGGCACGGTTCATCTAGATAAGTGTTTTTGCTGCTATCACAGACACCCACCCCCTTTTTGCCTTATCAGACATAAACACACAAACCCCCACCACTCCCTGCTATCTGTGCCATCAGATCCAGCAGGGTCACAGAGCACAGACAAACATTTTTTTTTTAATGACAGCAAGCCTTTTCATCTGTCAAAAACAGCCCAGATTCCTATCTCATGTGCTTTTGGCAAGTGAAATTATGTTTGTGGCTTGAAGGAAAAAGATTCTATCTTAGCTATGCCAAAAGGGTTGTAAATCTAATTAATAATATACATAATTGATGTAATGGATTTTACCAAGTTCTAATCAATTTATTCTGTCAAGGATACTACACTTAAAAGTTCTCAAAGTTAATTTAAGTGGAATTTTGGACAGTGACAGGAGAGTCCCAAGCACATGTCCAACTATATTTAGCTGTTGTCACTGTAACATTACCCTCTTAGTCTGCATGGACATGTTGTTTGTCTTGTCTTTATCTTCTCCAATCATATTTGTTGCAGAAACTGTTCCCTGATTGATAAAGTACAGATAACCTAACTGTGCTTAACACTTAACTGTCATGCTGAGTTATTGAAACGGAGGCCACTGGTCCTGTCTCTCTCATTTACCAGTCTTTGGTCTAAAAATATGTTTAATACGACTAGGCATACAAATGTGGAGTTCCTTTGAGGAACCCAAGCCCTTCACAGCTGACTGCTTTTTGAAGCCATGCAGCCCAGGCAAAATAAATGAGCTCTGCTATGCTAGTGTGGACTGAGAAAGCTTGTGCTGGTGCAACAGAGTATGCTAAAACATCAGGTCAGGGTTGATACCACGTATCAACACTTGATCCCACTCTTCTTGGTTCTACTGTCTGTCTATTGGGTTCACATAAAAATATGACATTCTATTAATGGATTTATCATCTGGATATCCAATTCTAAATCCTAGTATAGCTGACAGACTGAGAGAGTAGGCTAGGTGATAAGTCAGAAAGACGTTCTGAAGACTATGAACAACTGAGGAATCGATCCCAGTGTCTGCCGGTCGATTCACGTTAAGAGTAATCCTGGAAATCTATTGTATGTTTGATGATAATAACTCACCTATATTGCTGTCCTCAGCAACATTATGTTTCTCCCACGATAACCTTGGGAATAAATCAATAATGAACTGGTTTTGAACAGCGTATAAGTAGACCTTATGCAGATTTAATAATGATTTATGTCTACTTTAACTGATTTCCAAATAATCCATAGTACAGGGGACTTTCTCAATAAAATAATTCTGAGGTTGGTCCAGAGGGCCCTTAATTGATCATTCTCAGTATTGTACTGTACTATGTGGGACCCCAGATTACTGTAGTTGCACATCAGACTTTGATGGACGGTATTTCCTGGTAATTTACTGTGGTGTACTGCAACAATAACAGTCATAGCATTTGTATGGCCCCTCTCAAGGTGAAAAGGCCCCCTGACAATAACTGTTCATTCAGTCCTCACCAGCGACCTAGATTGAGACTGTACGCCGAAGAAGGGAAGCGAGTTTTTTGTCAAGGATGACCTACAAAGCTAAGCAAGCTTGATAATTCTTAAGAAATGAAAATAAAGAAAGCATCCCCTGTCCCTGTTTAACATACAGGGCCCTGTCTTGAACCCAGCGCAATTGACTTTATATACCGACGCATGTATCATGCTTATTTTGCACGCAGCACACAGCGGTTATTTTCGTTCACAGATGCACATCGGTAAATTATGGAATTAACTTGTGCTCCAGGGGACGGTTCAGCGAAAAAACAAGGTGTGCTCCAGCACAAATGTTCCCTGGTGATATTTTTCAGAAGATTATTCGTCACAGTGTTTAAAAGTCAGTGGCACATTTTTTTTATTGTATTTTAAGGGTGCAGGCTTGTACTTTGCTTCTTGTGCATCTACTTTGCTTCTCTCATCCCACAGACACAGTAGTTCCCATATATGCAAACACAATTTCAAGAACACATATTACCAAAGAAGGAAAATCATCGTAGTGTCCATGAAGATGTGAAGAAAAGTCTAGCGGGAATGTAATTTAAACATTTACCCAAATTACAGTTTTTGTTTTGTTTGTTTACACACTAATTTGTTTCACACTTTTTGCAGAAATTGGCTGATTATGTAAAAACTCTACACAAAGCCATTCCGTTTTAGCACTTGGAGATTACTGTGACAACTCATATATATGCCCTAATGAAACTCTGCAATTAAAACCTAACACTCCTTTCTAAAAATGTAATTCTTGCAACTAACCATACACACAAGCACCTTTTGAATTACTCCATCATATCACCAGCAACACACTGCTGGGCTTTATATAAA
Source organism: Plecoglossus altivelis (assembly GCA_036571765.1). Lineage (NCBI taxonomy): Eukaryota > Metazoa > Chordata > Actinopteri > Osmeriformes > Plecoglossidae > Plecoglossus > Plecoglossus altivelis. Next base: position 9,967,591 of record BROE01000008.1, on the reverse strand, counting down.
ACACTGTAGTCTTTGTGTTTCTATTTTTATTGTAATTTTCTCAAACTCAGTCTTCTGCAAAACTCAAAAGTAGAATTAATAGTAGTTAATTAATATTAGTAGTAATCAAACATTGGATTCCCCCCCCCCTGAAAAACAATCTTACAGAAAAAGATAAAAATAATCACCCTAGTCCTAACACTAATCACAAATCAACACATTGAGCAACAAAACAAATGTAAAATTGTTTAAGAAAAATACTAGATACATGTTTTGTGTGAGTGTGTGTGTGTGTGTTTTGTGTGTGTGTATCAATGCTACTGTGTAGCAACTGAGGTTAGGGTGGACTCAGCATGGACATTGCCCAGCCTCCCTCATGGACAGGCCATGATCATATTATCCACCAGAGTAGCCCTGATATCATCTGATACACATCTCCACACTGGTCCTTGTCTTTGTCCTCTTACACATTCAAATCCTCTCTGTCTTTGTCCTCCTCTTACTCAAACTCTCATTGCCTCCATGCTGCATGCCCAAAATGGCTTACTTGAGGCATATACAGTATGTAGTGCCAAGGCTCAGAATGATTGTTGTTCTGTTTTCCATTCAAGTGTTTTTAGGTGTGTATGTAAGTGACTACAATTGCTAGATGAGTTTAGTATTTTTAACATGGTGTTTTTACAATAATATAGGTGATTTTGTTTTTTTAACAAAGTGTCTAATGTAAGAAAATGTGTAGTGGTTAGAAAAAAGTGTGTTAAAAAATTGCAAGCAATATGCAACATTTGCAATATATTTAAGCAATGGTTACACTATGTTTAAAGTATATGACAAGAAGTTGTAGCACTACACTAGAATTTGGTTTTAGTGTGTAAGAAAAGGGCAAAAATTGTATTCAGGCTAACTGCATTTCTACATCCCCACACAATGTAACTTTTCTGCCTTTCACTGCTCTGATGAGAGCGTCGGTTTCCGGCTCTGAACTGCTCCTGGCGTGCGTGTGGGTAATTTAGGAAACTTGCGCTCCTGCTTTAAAAGGGAATGTGAGCAGATGCTCTGATTGGTTCATTGCATGTTATGCCCAAACCACATCTTCGACCAATGTAGGTACTTCAGACCAAACCATTTTAGCTTTGCGCCTGGCGTAAGGGTAATTTACCCCACTGGTATAATAGCAACAGCGCCCGAGCCCCAGAGTTACTTGCATTTGACGCTTGACACCTGCATTTTAGAACGTGCAAATATGGCCCACAGTCTTAGGACTTGCATTTTAATATTTACAGATTGTACACATCAACTGGGCAGACTGCTCCTTTATTCATTTTGTTTGTTGTTGTGTTATCTTTACAAATCCTATGGAGGGCTTAGGTCATGATATAGTTCAGTTCTGTTAATGTTTAATATAGGGTCATGGTTTTCATTAAGTTATACAAATTGTGGTTGTTGCCCAAAGTTACCTGTCCTTTTAACCACACTCACCAAACAAGCACCGTGACAGCCTTACTAAAATGCATAGTAGGCAGTTGTCTTTGCAGTGCTTTATCTTTGGCCCACTTTATGGCAGAGTAGTGGGTGGGCAAGGGAGATGTATCCCCCTCAATACTGGAAATGCTGCATATGTCCCACACATATATGAGCCTATGCCGCAGGTACAAAAAAGGGTACATTTGAAACTTTTACTATGACAATTATGTATTGAGTTGTGCTAGCAAATCTGTCCCCCCAATGTCAAAGTCTGGTACCCAAAAACACAAATTAATGTTTTGCACATGGTAAGCCTACCTACCAGTACTATATTAATGTTCAAAGTGCATGGAATAGTAACAATCGGTAGATGTGTAAATGCGGGCATTCATTAAATTTACCCTTATCAATGTATTAAATATAAAATCTTATAATAGAGTCCCACAATAATTTCTCCACCATTCGTAAATTACTCATTTTATTCTATTACACAAATTTGAAATAAAATAGTTGACTTTTTATTATGATTAAGATTGTCATTTTTTATTTTATTCTGTACTTCAAATGAAATAATTTGAAGACTTTTCCAGCTCCAGTGTGAGGTAAAAAGATCTTTATGGATGCCCAAAGTACTCATGCAATGAGGGCTAATTTAGATCACTTGCACTAAATATCTGTGCCAGCAGGTTTCCCCTGATATAATTATCCTCACACTGGTCACATGGCAGCCAACCGGCTCTGTAGCAGTCTGAGAAACTAACAATAAGTCTGAACAAGTGAGAGAATTAGAAAGCAGCAGCAGTCAACTTGTGTCAAGTTCATCTGAGTGTGCCAGCAACCAGCCGCATAGCCATGGGGTTGCCCTGACAGAAATCCAAAAACCAGGCGCTTAATTCCAGTCTTCGTATTCTGAAAAAGTAACTAAACTGGGTAAATGTATTGCTATTATGGCACTGTGAATTTTAAATACTAGTTGCTGTATGAAGTACGTTTTACAATTCTGCATGTTTTGCTTCTTTTCATTTCCTTCGAGTGTTATTTTTTCTCTTGTGCCACAAATTTACTCATAGCTCAACAAAGACATTTCTACTCTCTCAGGATTGTCTCCCTCCAAGGTCTTTGTGGGGAGCAGCCAGCCTCTGAAGTGCGAAAGCCAACCATCCACCCATAACTAAAACCCTAGCTGCAACTCAAAGCAATTTTCTGGCCATTTTGTTGATTTAATCCGTGGTTTGCCATGCTCAGGCACAGCAAAGTGTGTCTGTGTGTGTGAGGTGTGTGTGTGTGTATGTGTGTGTGTCGGGGGGGGTGGCTTTCTCGCACCCCTGAGGGGCCAGGTCTTCAGCGTTCCCATCAGGCAAGCCACATTACCGCTCTTACAGTGCTTCCATCACAGAAGCGCTCATCCTTGTCTGTCTAATCAGGGAGCTGGGGGCTTGGGCTCATGAAGCCGTGAGATCCCTCAGACTGGAGCTCATCTGTCAGCCTGGCTAATCATGCCTTTGCCCAGGTTCAGGAGACCGAGTCGTTCCTCACAGAAAATTACCTGCTTGTGACCTCCTCTCTGACAGTGGCAGTCCTCCCCACTGCTATCTCTCCAGGAGGAGCATGAGGGATTGATAATTTGCTGTTAGCCGTTAGTACATTATATGTCACTTTCAAACCGTATTCATCAGCCCAAGAAATTGAGCTGTCCTATTGAGTCTTCAATTTTATGCTGCATGTTCAAACTTTGAAAACAGATAGTGTAGTTTATGTTGACCTTTACCAGTATTGTTATGCAGTTGGAATTTGGTTTTAACCATGTAGATTTTAACCATGTAAGTTAATCTTGTCTGCTTCAGCACAACTCTAAAATGTGTTTAGTTTGTTGCAGTGGTGTGAGACACAAACGAGATGGTGTCAGCATTTTGACAAGGTGCTTTGCTGTTGCTGTGACTTAAAAGAAGAATGAAGTAAAGATTAAAAAGTTTTAGTTTCCAATTGCAGTTCAGTTCTTCTTATTTCATTTAAGTGACTGAATCTTTTCTTATCTTGCTACTGAGTCCAGAACACATTTTACACTGTACATTGCCCTCTTGTACACATAAAGGAGCATACTTCCACAAACCTCTGTATTTTATTTTACAATGAGATCAAAGGGTAGGGGAAACATAAAGTTTTACAGTTGCCTCCAACCACAATTCAATCTCAGCACATTCTCCAGGAGGCTGTTACTCCTAAAAGAAACAATGTGTCTCAGGGGCCTTGCGAAACGGCACGGTAACTTCTCCTGTGGAAAGAATCATGTTGCCTAACTGAAACTGAGTAGCCGCCTGGAGAGTGGTCAAAGAATGCTGATCTGCTGCTTTGTGAGCAGTGGGAATTCTTCGCCCCCGTGATAGCAAGAACCCTGCAGATGGTGTCTCCCTCACAAGTATTAATCTGTCAGTTTAGGTTCTGGTCTGGTCTTTCGGGAGGAGAGGGCAGGGCAGGGCATCTCCTCATGCAGGTGTTACCTGGTGTTCATGGCAGCTTGTCATAAGAAACAAGGTCAGAGAATAAGCTGTACTGCTCAAGGTCACCTCATCCCGCCCCTGCTGTAATTGCCAATGTTTGCCTGTTCCTTTGAGAAATTGTGAAAAGAATGTCCCCAATGTCATCCACTAAGTGTGTGTCAACTCCAATGTGAACAGGAGGGCTGAAATGGGACAGCAACAGGATAATGCATTGGAGATGGGCTTTTGTTAAGGGCAACTGTGGAAGGTTAATTGCTTTTAGTGGGATACTATGACATTTCACTGAAGCCACATGGTCCCTTGTGGTTGAGCCTGTGTTGATGGATCCATACTGTCAAGGACAACCAAAAAGTCCTCATTGAGACAATTGAGTGAAATAGACGCTCTTGTTCCTGATGGATTTGTTGGATTAATACCTACTAAATATTCATTTTGTTTCTCATTTGGAATACATATATCTATTATTGATGAAATTATTTAGTTTGCAGACACTCTTTTCTATTCCCATCATGCTTTGTATCATTTTAGGACACAACAGCATCAGCTTCACGGAGAGATAACGCCATCTTCATCTCTCACTGCTTAGAGAAGCTAGCCCAGTGATAGGCTTCCACCATGGGGATGAAAAGCCTTCTCCTGGGCTGTCTGACTATGTCCATCCTTCTACACTTCTCCGGTGCTGGCCTGGTGCAGAAGGTCATTCGCCACCGAAGAGAAACCCTGATGCCTCTCACCTCGGACAACGTCACTCTTCCCAACCCTGACCAACCGGTGGTCTTTAACCATGTCTACAACATCAACGTTCCCTCCACCCCCCTCTGCTCCGTGGACCTGGACTCCCCAGGTACTACAGAAATGAAGCCCCGCAAGGACTCCCAGTTGGACCTGCAGCACATGGAGCACACGGTTGATGGGGAAAACCAGATTGTCTTCACCCACCGCATTAACATCCCCAAACAGGCCTGTGGCTGTGACAACCAGCTGCCAGATCTGAAAGATCTCCTCAACAGGCTGGAGATGCTTGAGGCAGAAGTGTCCAGTCTGAGGGATCAGTGTTCTGGTGGGGCGGGTTGCTGTGGAGCTCAGGTCACAGGTATGCACATCGCCATGGTTTTAGAACCCATTGACTGGGTTTTAGTACAGGGCACATAAAATTACATCCTCAATCAACTGTCCATCAAAAGTCTGAATTTAAATCTGTTTCCCCTGCACCATGCTTGTACAGTATCTATTTCTATTAATTTGCCAACTGAAAGTCTCCTGCAGACACACTGCAACGACCGTTAAATACTCAGTTAGTTTAAAGACAATTATGTTGTTGACCTCTTTTAGGTGAGGTGGCCACCAAGCCCTACTGTAATGGCCGTGGGAACTACAGCACTGAGACCTGTAGCTGTGTGTGTGAGCCTGGCTGGAAGGGGCCCAACTGCTCCGAGCCTGAGTGCCCCAATGACTGCCAGGACCAGGGTCGCTGCGTGGACGGCAGATGCGTCTGCTTTGAGGGCTTTACTGCGGATGACTGCAGTGTAGAGCTTTGCCCAGTGGACTGTGGGGTAAATGGGGAGTGTATCGACGGTGCCTGTCTGTGTGAGGAGGGCTTCGTTGGTGAGGACTGCTCCCAGACCAACTGCCTGAACAACTGCCTGGGCCGTGGGCACTGTGTGGACGACGAGTGCATCTGTGACGAGCCTTGGACGGGCTTCGACTGCTCTGAGCTCATCTGCCCCAATGACTGTTACGATCGTGGGCGATGCATCAATGGCACCTGTTACTGTGATGAGGGGTTCACTGGTGAAGACTGTGGTGAGCTCACCTGCCCAAGCAACTGCAACAACCGTGGGGTCTGCGTCAACGGCCGGTGTGCATGTAATTTAGGTTACAGCGGAGAGGACTGCTCCAAGCTCACTTGCCCCGCTGACTGCAGTGAGAGAGGCCATTGCTTCAATGGAAGATGCATCTGCGACCCAGGCTTCGAGGGTGAGGATTGCTCTATACTGTCCTGCCCGGACAACTGCAATGACAGAGGCAAGTGTGTCAATGGCATGTGTGTCTGTGACGCTGGCTACCAAGGGGACGACTGTGGCGAGCTCTCTTGCCCCAACAACTGCTTGAACCGTGGGCGGTGCATCAACGGTCGCTGCATGTGTGACAAGGGCTTTGCCAGAGAAGACTGCAGCATCAAGACCTGTCCCAAAGATTGCATGGGGCGTGGAGAGTGTGTGGACGGCAAATGCGTGTGCTTCCTTGGTTTCACAGGCAAGGACTGTGGAGAGCTGACCTGTCCTAACAACTGCCTGAATCGTGGCCGCTGTGTAAATGGACAGTGCGTGTGTAGCAAGGGCTTCACTGGGGAGGACTGCAGTGAGAAGACCTGCCCCAACAACTGTCTGGATCGAGGCTACTGCGTGGATGGGAAGTGCATGTGCTTTGAAGGTTTCACAGGCCTCGACTGTGCGGAGCTCACTTGTCCCGGAGACTGCCAGGACCAAGGTCACTGTGAGAACGGAGTGTGTGTTTGTGATGAGGGCTTCATTGGAGAAGACTGCTCTGAGGGTAAGATAGCAATTGCATCATATGGGCTCTCAGAGAACAGCTTTTTAAAGTTGTTTGTTTGTTTTGGATTTGTAAGATTGCAAGATTGTGTCTTTGGTGGTAAACTGTTAATGTCTTTGGCGACAATGTAGCATTTAAATGAATGAATAATGCACTATAATATGGGTGTGCAACATTTTCCATGGTTGTTAGCCTTGGTAGATGGATTGCATAATTTAGATTGCGATATTCCTCTCCGCAATGTAACTTAGATCACATATATCGAAATGTGACTTGGCAAATGCTCATGGAAATTTGACTTTGAGGTAGGATTGAATAATATTTCTACATGAATAGGAAAAGCTTTGAATTGGGGGATCGTGTACTGCCCGATACAGTTTAAAGTTAATTTCTGTAAAAAAAAATCTTCAATGCAACCAGGAAAATTACATCAGCAATGTTGTATCTTTGCCAGAGGCCCACAGTGAATGGCCTCCTAACTTACCTTGTTGTCTGTAGTCTCTCCACCTAAGGACTTGACAGTGGTGGAGGTCACTTCAGAGACGGTGGACCTCTCTTGGGTCAATGAAATGACAGTGACCGAGTATCTGGTCACCTATGTGCCAACCGCCCCTGGGGGTCTGGAGCTGGAGCTGCGGGTGCCAGGAAACCAGAAGATTGCCACTATCCGAGAGCTAGAGCCTGGTATAGAGTACCTGATAAGTGTCTATGCTATCCTTAAGAACAAGAAGAGTGTGCCCGTCAGTGCCAGAGTGGCAACACGTAAGTCCCTCCCTGATACTACAACTTTCCTACATCCCGGATGTCCAACACCTGGAAATTACTTTCAAGGCTAATACTTATGCACACTATGCACAAAAAATACATATATTTAACACATACATTTTTGTTTTACTTATTTTTGTTATTTTAAGGTATTTTAAGAAGGAAGCATTTCTATGTTTTTATTATCTAATTCTTGATTTAGGGAATCCGTGGTTGGATGTTGCTATGAGCCTGTTCCAGGGGTTAAATTAACTCTGCGCCAAACCTTTTGTTCATATCCCCTTCAGATCTTCCTGAGCCTGAAGGTCTCAAGTTCAAGTCTGTGAGGGACACGTCTGTGGAGGTACAGTGGGACCCTCTAAACATCCACTTTGATGGCTGGAACCTCATCTTCCGAAACACCGTAAGTCAGCTACCCCCACTGAGGACCCCCACCAGCCCTCCCTCCCACAAGCCCCAGTTTGTTGTTAATATATCTTTAAACATTCCACGAGGAGGTTGAAATCCCCAGACGAAAGCGTATGGCTATCCCCATTCTCCTGTGGTAGAAATCATTATACCCCATGGCAAACCCCCTACCCCTCCAAGCTCCAGCAATTGCCCAATGTGTCTATGTGAGACAGGGTCTATCCTGTAGAAAATACACTTTTAGCCAAACCAGAGTGCCAAGACTGTTGTCTCAGTCAGCTAAAGGTTTCAAAACTCTTCTGTTGACAGCTAGGGGACCATGGGGCAGCACAGAACACCGTTTTTTTAATGCTTTGTTTTCTTTCACAAGAACATATGTAAACTATAAGAAAATATGAACTCTGAGGCATGGAAAGCAACAGCCCATTAAAATCAGTGGCCTCTCTCTGCTGTACATTATTACAGGGCCAGACTGTGTAGTGAATGATGACTGGTTCTTTCTGGTGTTGGTAGAAAGAGGAGAATGGGGAAATTATGAATTCTCTGGGTTGGCCTGAGACCACCTTCGAGCAGTCGGGCTTGGGGCCTGGTCAGGAGTACGAGGTCAAACTGGAAGCGGTGAAAAACAAGACTCGAGGACCACCAGCAAAAAAAAACGTTGTTACAAGTAAGTCTCTCTTTTTATAAAGTGATCGGCGACTGTTAAATTGCTGCTTTGGTGATGTATTGATGCATGTTAAGCAGAGCCTGGCATTAGAGTGTATTGGTCAGTGATATGTCATGCCTAAATGATGGATTTGAGAATAAGCACATAATTTGAATTAAATTCTATCAGTATTTGAAGTTACCCATTTCACATGTGATCCTCATCTATGCTGGCTACACACAATTAAACCAGTAGATTAAGGAAATACATCAAAATATGGTAAAAACCCGCCAATCTCAATCCTAATCGTTACATGTATAGCACATTCAAATGAATAATAACCTAAAAACCCTCTTATGCTTTTCTGACCGCCTGAGATTTACAGGGCATAATGCAGACATCAAGACACAGTATGGAGCCAGCCATCACATTTAAACACAAAAGCACATTTTCTCACCTTGATGTAAGGCATATAGATTCAACCCCCCACCATGTTTTGGACTTCACTCTACAGCTTTCCTCCGCTCAAAAGCTCACTTAGAGTGATTCGTTTATTACAGTAAAATCCATGCTGTAGCTGTTGGTCTGACTTAGCAGAGGTAGTCAACTGTCACTGCGACTCTTTTTAGTGGGTTCACAGTTAGGAGGATATTATGTCTACATGAGGGTGCTATAAAGCCTATTGGTCTGTATTGTTGTGAAGTACTTGAGGTTTGGGATCAAAATAAGACTTGGTTTAAGGAGTAGAAACTCAACCTCAACTACAATTTTGGCCACTTTCCCAAGCGTTGTTATTTTTTGGTTACTCAAGGGTGGGTTAAAACAAGGCAACAACCCATTCAAATCACTGAGAGTGTACTATCTTTCAGAATAAGGTGAGGTGAAACATTTCAGACAAGAAATTGGAGCTGAACGGTTTTACCTTTCAATAAAGTGAGATTTCTCTTTTAACATATCTGAACACAGCAATTTTAAAACGCAGAACAATGTTCATATATTCTCCTCTGTGCAAAACCATGTCCAGTGCTCAGTGTTTATTTATGGTTTTAAAATCGACCACACATTGCCAGTGTAAACTGGAGTATGAAAGGAAAAGCCATTAGCTAACCCACATCCCTCATATATGTCCACTTTCTTCTGAAGAATCAGAGGGGTGCCTGGGAAATGGTGAGTGCAGACACAGTATATGCATGGTGAGGACAGTCATAGTATTGTACTGGAGCTGTTAAACATATCAGAATCTGTATCAGATGGTTACTCTGCACAGTATTGAACACTATGGATCTAAAACAAACACATGCACACACAAATACTTAAAGGACACAAAAATGCATAATAGTCCATTGCCGACTTGTGCCATACATTTTAGGATTTATAGTCTGCGCGAGTCATTGGTGACGGTAGATCTCCCCTCTTTTCCTCAACGTCTCTGTGCTGTGTAACTGTGTGTGTGTGGTGTTTGTTGTGGGGGGGTGGGGGCAGCTGCTCTCAGACCTGCAAAAGCCATCCTCCCAGCAGACAATAAAAACACCAGAACATTACACTGCCAAGCCACATTGGAGACAAATCTATGCTAAGCTGGAACACAGATTCTCTTTTTATCTGCCTTTTGCAGAGGCTTGACTTACCCTTTGCTTGAGTGTGACGAATCAATTTACCTTGTAGAAAAGTGCCTTTCACGGTTAAGGGGTCTTAATCCACAAATAACCTTATAAATGCATGAATATCTGCCTTTCACTTGTAGCAGTTGCGAGGTACAGTGAAGCACAATCAAAATACAGCCTTCATTGGCAAACTTGATCTTTCTCTATGTTTGTCTTTTCTATTCAGTGATCGATGGCCCCAACTCAGTGGACGTGCGCGACGTCACTGACACCACTGCACTGATTACCTGGTTCCATCCGGTGGCCCAGGTGGATGGGGTAAGCGTTTCTTTTGGCCCCAGTAATGACCGTGCAGACAGGGACACGGTGGAGCTGTCCTCTTCTGAAACCCAGCACCACCTGGGCCATCTGCACCCAGACACCGAGTATGAAGTGTCGCTGATGGCACGCAGAGGGGAGATGACCAGCATTCCAGTGTATGAGACATTCCTCACAGGTGAGGTGGCAGACATGCGACTCATTTTTTTTTGCGAAATAATTTTTTTTAAATTATTGTGTCGAAAGAACATTTTATACCATCCAGGATGGCTTGGCAGATATAATGACACCACACAATTGATCTGCTATGTTGGTGTTATCCATTAAGTGATGTAACAATTGAAAACCACTTCAAATGTCCATCAAAATACAATTTAATGATTTCCTTTAATTAAAACACTTTGGTCATCATGCTATATTTATTAGATCTGATCAACAAGCTGTACTGAGAGTGTGTTGGATGCTCTGCTAGGGGGTGGGGACCACACAGTCTGTGACCGTAAGCTGGTGGCGATATATTTACAAGGGGAGTCTCCCTGCTGACGTGCTGCATGTCTGGATGATTTCCAGACCTGGACGCTCCCAGGGACTTACAGGCTATGGAGCTGACCGATGAGAGCATCACGCTGGAATGGAGGAACAGCCTGGCCAAAGTAGACAATTACCGCATCAAGTACGGCCCTCTGTCCGGGGGAGATCACGGAGAGCTTATCTTCCCCTCTGGACCCCGAGACACCAGCCAGGCCAAGATCACAGGTAAGGACCCTAAAGAAATTATCGAGGTGATGTCCTGGCAATTAGCCAAGTAATTTTTTTATTCCCTTTTGCTCTACAAATGCAATACAGCGTCATTAGTATTATACTTACGCATGTTTTGAATTTTCATTTCCACTGAAATGTAAAGTTCAACTGCATACCATATTAAGATGATACTACTTATAAAGGAGCCACTTTGTCTGTGAGTAGGAGGATGTAATTGGAAAGCATTACTTGCCAACGTTGTGGTGTCTTTCAAAATTCAATGCTCATATTTGGAAAGAAGGGCTCAATTGTTTATCCGTGTGACAAAACATTATGCCTGACTATAAAGTCCCATGTTATTGAAAAACAACCCCAGGGGTAGTTTTTCCACATTAATTCCCTGAATGGAAATAACACTGCTGCTTGTTTCAGTGTGCAATCCTCAAACGAGAAAAGCAGAGCTTTTCTAATTCTCCTGTGCCTTCCTTATTATATGGCCCTGCTTTGAATCAGACACATTTCTTGAACCCATGTGCTACTGCATGGAAGAATTGGATTACCAGAGAAAAAGTGGGGAAAAATGGGTTCTAATGGCTAATAGTGTCTTTTTCTGGCCCCATTCTTTGTCCTTCAAAAAGCCCATCCACTGTAAATAAGGCAGTGTGTCTGTTCAGCTAATGTCCCCCTCTGCTCTGCACACACCTCAGCAGTTTTTTCACACACTTGTTATCTGTAATTGCCTTCACGCTTGTGATTTTATTGATAACGAGTTTCCTCTGCATTAGATGTAATTTCATGCTGCAAGACTCCTGTGTGGTGACCTCTGTTTGAGTTAATAAAGGAATCAAAGACATTTGGACCCAAAGCCAGTCTCTTGTATCCCCACAAATGTTGCTTTTACGCAACACCAATGTCTGTGTTTCCAAACTAAGTCTCCACTATTAAGAAAATCAAGTGCTATTATGCTTTATTCTGTCATGCCATTAAGACCAACAAGAGCCTCTCTGACTCTTTTTTTGTCACTGAAGCTGTCAACAGTCGAATGATTCTCCACGCAACTCCCAAACACAGACGTAGTCGTTGATTAGCACCCATGTGAGGTCACGCTGCAAAATCTTGGCTTGCGGGGAGATACCTCTCTGGATAGAAGATTAAAAGGGTTCCCCCTCAAGTGTTTTCCTTGTGTTGCGAAGGTCTACGACCTGGAATAGAGTATGGAATGGGTGTGACTGCAGTAAAGGAGGAGCGTGAGAGCCTGCCCACAACCACCAATGCAGTGACGGGTAATGTTCGTTGCTGTATTTCTGTATTCTGTCTAACTTGTTAACAGAAACCCATAGTGAAAATGTGCATGAATGATATCTATTTATGAATATTGTGTCCATATTTCACTATAAATTAGTAGCAGAAAGCAGTACCCAAAACATCTGTCTATGCTATTGAATCCCAATAATGATGTACCTGAACATCCTCCTAGCGCTGGATGCTCCTAAGAACCTGACAGCAACAGACGTGACAGAGACGACCATGACCCTTACCTGGAAGAGACCTCAGGCTAAGATTGATATATATCGGCTAGTGTACGTGTCTGTCGATGGGCGCAAGGCTGAGGCGGTGGTCCAGGGGGGCAGTATGACACACACCCTGCGGAATCTGAGTCCTGGCATGCTGTATAGCATCAACATCACGGCAGAGAGAGGCCGCAGACAGAGCTCCTCTACCACAATCTCGTCCTCCACAGGTCAGTCAGAAAGGGACATGCAGTGTCTCACACCCTTGCTTACATGGCTGAGATGTATTAAATCCTCTGCTTTTATAAATGAAACATGAGAGTTTTCCAGTCTTTATCATACATGTTTTATATGTGAGCCTATGAGACTGTACATAAGAGGGCCCTTTCATCCTCTACCCAAAGTGAATTTAAACCTTTTTGGGGAGAATTTTGTTCTCGTTGGCTTGGAGACCTTCCTCATCAACCATTAGTGGATTTAGCTCTGCAACCATGAGGCCAAACCAAGGGAATGAATTGAATTCATTGTTAGCTTCCCCTTAACTTTTTCTCTCTATATTTTTTCTTCCAGTTTCTCAGTTATGGCACCCTGGTTCATTTTACTCTTCTATACTGAAACAACGAAAGACATACGATAATTGTGAATTTGTTTTGTTTCTGTGGTCGGGGTGCTTCCAAACCAAACATTTCTGAAGAATATCTTTCGGTTATGTAACAGATGCCCATTAAGTGCGTGGCTATGGTCAGAATCAATATGACACAAGGAAAAAGCTGGTATGGTTCAGAACAACTGATCTTTTGTTCAGGAAGTTGCAGAATGTCTATGTGTGTTTGTACAATTGTGCGTGAGAGTGCCCGTGTGCATGTGCCCATGCGCGTGCTAGAGCATGTGTGCCCATACATGTGTGAGCTCGATACAAAGCTCATTCATGTGATAATTGTTGGTGTGCGTCCACTCCCCTCTGGTTTTGTGTGATTTGACCACGATGAACTGTGGGCTCGTCAGATAAAAGGCCACATGCTGGGACCCCTGTTCCGACATTGTCTTCAAATTCTCTCCTCGTCTAATCCACAGCCACAGAAATCTCAAAGCTTTATCATTTTCAGACGTGAAGTGCAAACACAGCACTAGCACGTTTGCTGGGATTTAAACGGATTGCAGAAGGGGGGAGGGGGGGCCGAAGGTCCCAGAGCCCCCTCCAGGTCTGGGCTTCATCTGTGTCTGACAATCATCAGGCGTTGAAAGGATTACGAGAATATGAGTTCAAGTGTTTAGTGAGACCCACTGGAGAGTACAGTGCAACGGAAAATACTAAATCCTTGCAAAACAAGTATTTATTGCTAAATTGATGAACTGCGTTCAAGTATGGATGTTTGAAAGCAAGCCCAAGTCATTCCATGGCACATTATGCACCCGCCAGCCTGGCGTGTAGACAATGTGTCAAAACAGGAAGGACAAAAAAAGTGGATTATCATAATTTAGGATAATCAGAGGATTGACAGGCTGGTCAAGTGTGACCTCTGTGTCAACGGTAGGCCTGTAAAAACAAATGAAAAGCCTTTGAATGGTGATATCTTAAGCACTAGTCAAAGGAGTCTATAACCAGGTTTGAAAGATAGCACTTGGAGATGCACAACAGATTGGCTTTGTCCATTTGCTCAACTGCTGTAAAATTACTGTGCTGTATCACAACACCACAAAAACTAAAAACGAATACATTTTTGTTGTGTTTGACTGAAAATATAAATGACTTATACATGACAAATCACAAATCATATTTTGGAACAGAGAAAAGAACTGCAAGGACTGCATGGGCATGAGATTAATTTCAGAAAGACAAAATCAGTGAATGAATCATCACCACACTAACCTAAATGTATCTTTATCAGAATGTGTGGAGACAAGATCAATATTCAGATGTTTCTATAAAGTGTAACCATGGGATAGTCATCGCACACAGACTCAAACAAAATTAAACATGATTGGCCTTTCATGGTTCATTAGTTATGAACCCATTACTGAAATATGGTGCACAAACACATCTTAAACCCTATTTAATTTCTCTGGGCTGATGCACCCAGCGCCCTATGTTCATTATTACATAAGCCACACAGACATACATATAGCCACACACACGCTCCTATTTCAGCTTTCATAAGCAGCAATGAAGCTTGTCCCAGAAAAGGTCATCCACCTCATCCTCATTGTCTTCCATTTCATTTGCCCTCCATCTCTCCATTTCCCTTCCCATTCCATTGTAAGGCGGAAAGGGAGATAATGGCAGCCTTGACGTGCCCTATCTGCCTCTCAGAATCCCTGAATGCTGACACCTCACAATGGGCCTCCAATTATAGGGTGCACGGAACTGCATGGCTTCTCCACGGCTGTTGAAGTGGACTGTGTAGTTCTGCTCAGGTAGACTACACTGAACCTTAAAAAATGAATGGCTCGATCAGAACCATTAATTTGAAATCTGCTTTAAGGCGGTGTCTGCGTCAGTTGGGTGCATGCAGACTGCAGCTCTGTCCCCCAGTATGAAGCTACTCTGTAGCCAACCACAAGTGAATCAGTGTGTTTGTTTGTTGCAGTCTTTTGTAAAAGAAATGTATGGATAGTATTTCTCCAGTTATAATCTTCTTGCTGAGTCACAGGGAAGTGTTTGAAACAATTATGAGATATGATCAATGTCACATTTACTCCTTTTCCCCAGGGATATGTCTTCTCCTTTAGGTTTTTGGTCATTTTCCTTTCGTCATTAATTTCTACTGAAAGTCCTTTTTTTGGTGTTCCGTATGAACTTTCTACTGTTATGCCAGATGATGAAGGACCAATCTCAGAAAAGGACCATGTATCATTTTCATCACTATCTTAACATTCTGCTCATATGTTTGCCATCTAGAAGAGAAGAAGCCTGAAGTGTACAGTATTCACATTTCCGACGTGTCGTGGGATGCTTTCCTAGTGTCCTGGCAGGCCGAGGAGGGGGCTTTTGAGGGCTTTGTACTAGAGCTCATCAATGCAGAAGCAGGGTTTGAATGGCAGAACCATACCTTGTCTGCTGATGCCCGCAGTTTGGGCATCGTAGGCCTCACCCCCAGCACCTGGTACAAGGCCAGTCTGTTTGGGGCTTACAGGGGAGGCCTTCTAGAGCTCGTGTCAGCTGAAACCATCACAGGTATCTCACATTCTTGGAGGCCACAAACTCTTGTCTCATCCTCTCCTCCTCTCTGCTCTTTCCTACTCTGTCTGTTGTCTGTGACATCACCATACAGTAGTCATATAATACTTAGCCGTGAATCAGGAGTAACTTCTCTTTTAGCATTATAAGATTTTAACTGCCCTTGGTTCATTATAAGGCCTCCAAGAGTGATTTTAATGACAAAAAGAGCCATGTGGTTTACCTACAAACTGCGCCTCTTACTTCTCCATTGAGGAAGCCAAATGCAGTCCCACCCTGACCAATCCCATTCAGCTCCTCTAAGAGCTGTGGTTTGGCTTGCCATCATGTCAGTACTTGTCATGACTCGAGATGCACCTGGACCTTTCTCTGATCCGTCAACACCCATCTTGTAATCTTGCTTGTAAACTAAAGCCAAACAGGTGCACTCTTTTATCCACCCAAGGCACCAATCATAGTCATTATCAATGATTTACATTTTGGAGATTATAATGTGCGAACAGAAATATGAAACTTCACACAAGGTTTTCTTTTATGTCTTTTTCATTCTGTTAAAATATGCATTGTATAATGTACACGATACACTCGATAAGTGTGGAGTTTGACAGCGACACATTCACGCTGTCAGTGTGAGACATTGACCATTTTGGTCAGTAGTATTTTAAAACCACCTGTTTTGGGTTTTAGGGAGACTGCAAACACAACAATACCTGTAATTCTTGGCCAGTTAGTGCCCTTGTAACACCCACTCTCCCTATACTCTCTTAAACTCACTCTCTTGCACAGACACTATATTTGAGTTATTTGTCTTTTAGGGACAAGCAAGTGTGTCATGTCAGACTAGAATGTATTGTTTCTTTACTTGATCCTTTCAAAGATTCAAAGATAGATTCTGAAAAACTCTGGAAAACATGAAAATAAGTTATAACACACAGAATCTCACATTCAGAACAACATCATAATGTTTCTCCTGAAGATAAACTGACTGAGAAAATGTGTGGGATTGACAGAAGGAGGGGGGGGAAAGCCTGGAGCTCTTTTCTTACTTTCTGTGAGGGCTCTTTTCTGTATGCATGCCCATTTCCTCAGCCCCTCAACTGCTTCTCATTCTTATGCTGGCATTGCTACACAGGCCTGGCTTTGGGATGCCAGGGGCTTGCTGGGGCCCCAAAGCAGAATATGGCATACACTCAAGTCTGCCCATTGTCTGCATGCTAATGGCTAAGAGGCTACGCAGGCCAGCTCCACATTTACATTACGACCACTCAGTTCATAAAACACTATAAATTATCCATACAAGCACTACATGTAAGAGATACAAAAGAGAATACTTCAGTTCCTCTCTACTTAATGAGGCACGGAGTACCTAGGTATTGTCAAGTCAGTTGCCTAGTAAATGGATCAAGTGAGCTTTAAAAAAACAACAACAGTAAGGTGGTATGGTAGACGTCTTACAGTCTTGCAAAGCCGGATGGAGCCGCTTAGACACTAAAATGGTCAGCTCTGTTTTAATGTAGATCAACACAATCTGTTCTTGCTCCAAGTTATTGAAGTCCCGATCGCCATAGACTGGAAGACAGGAATTGTTACTGCTTGCGGGCAGACCTCTATTCAACAAGGTTAGCTGGCGCCTCATACCTCTTCCAATAACAGGCACTCCTTTGTGAGTGCGGATAACATTTCCTGAAGTCTGGCTCTGTGGAGGGGCGGGGTAGTGAGAAAAGGGGGTGTCAATGGCTAGAAAACGGCAGCTACTGCAAAGGCCCCCATGTCTGCTATCCCTCCCTTGCTCCCAATCCAGCCAGATCAATCTGCCTGGGTAATGAAGAGTGACAGCTCCACAGGACGTATCTGCTCCACTTTCTATTTACACCTTCTCGCCTTGTAATAAATGCCTAGTGTCTTTCCTGTCACCTCAAATCCTCAAATTAGAAAATTTTGCACAATCTCTGAGCCTTTTTACCTTTTTCAAGTTGGGTGTGGTACTTTGATTTGATTTGTCTTACTTAATGCTTAGGGTTACTCTGGCTGGGCTGAAAGAGTCCACTAATAGGGTACATCTCTTTATCGGCTACTTTTAAAAGCACTCAAGTCTCTCTTCTTCTGCATGACTGTTCTCCATTAAGTGTGTGTAGCTAATTGGCTGCCATGTGGTGTGCAAGGAGTTCAGACACATCCTCTGCTGCAGTGCACTTCCTCCAGCAGCTGTAGGCTCCTGTTGTCTGAGACTATCCTCCTCCTCTTCCTCCTCCCATGCCATTATTAGCTGGTAATAACTGGATAACATGGGCAGCTTTAACAGCAGCCTCATATGTGCCATGCACACACATCTCTGGACTCTGCAATTGAATCAATTAAGGGACTCTCAGTTGAAGTCAGCAGGATCCACATTAAATCCAGTTACATAACTGCAACTAGCATACTAAAAGCTCAAGGCTCATGATTAATTTGCTCTGGTTGGCACTAGATATACGTGATAAATGAATACTCTTAATGTTATGAACTGTTTACATGTATATAAAATCCACACAAGCTTACACAATCAGCAGCCCAAATTTCCTAGTGCAAGGGGTGAGGCTGATATAAAGTGTTATATCACCTGTACAACATTACTAACATATGTATACCGTTTCCTGAATCTGATCTCTTACGTTAGAAAGAGTTGTTGAGACATTCCTCTTGTTTGATAGGGCTTGACATCAAAACATTGTTGTTCCCAAGTGACCTTCTCCATGTTTTCTGTAATCTTGATCCAAATCTTCAAGTGCTCTTAAGCTCCACACAGCAGGAAACCATATGTTCCCCTGTCACCCAGAGGCTGAACCAGAGGTGGAAGAACTTCTAGTCTCCGACATCACACCAGAGAGCTTTAGGCTGACCTGGGTTGCAGACGAAGATGTCTTTGATACATTTTTTCTCATGGTCCGGGACTCTGCCAACCTCACTGAAGTACAGGAGGTGGTCATAGCGGGCGAGGAGAGAAGCACGTTTATTACCGAGTTGTCTGAGGATACCGAATACCAAGTTGAGATCTCTGGGCTCATTTTGGAACGACGCTCCAAAACTGTGTTGGAGTTGGCAAGAACAGGTATATGGGATTGCATTTGGGTAACATCTCACTAGCCACCATGGTTTAACTGGTTCAAGCCAGATATGTTTATTAATTACTTCAATGTTGTAGATCTGTCTTGAGTTTACTACTTTTTCAAAGTGTTAACAGCATGGCATTTGTGTTAGTAACTACCAACAATTATCTGCAACACTGCAGCTCTTGTTGTTCACAAACCCAATAACCAATTCGTAAAGACATTGTCTAAGGCACTGAAGGCAGCCATCTGGTGAAATCAAAAGTATTATCCTTGTCCCTGTTTGTCATGAATGTGATTAAGACCCACCAGGGCTGCCTTGCATGCCTCTTGTCAGCAGATGTGTGTGATCTCTCTCTCTTTCTCCTCCTTTCTCTCCCTCTCCATCTCTCTTGTTGCTCTCTCCTCCTTTTTCTCTCTCTCCCTCTCTGCCGGGGTATGTGTCTCATCAAGGTCCTGTCTGCTATGTCCTGTCATTGTACCGTGTGTCAGCCTTCCTGAAAGGCTCCAGTGGATCCAGTCAGCAAGCCATCTCATCTAAAACCAATGCCAGTATCTTGAGAACACACTTTCTCTGTCTGCGTAAATAAACACTCAGACTGGGATGGTAATGCCCTTTAAGGCTTTCCAGACAGAGCCGCTCAGGAGATTTATTCAACTCTTCATTTTGTTATTTTCCCAGTCTATCGCTATCTGGCACTTGCCTATCCAGTATTGTCTTTGGCTATCCAGCCCTTGGGTTTCCCTCTTCTTTTCAAAAGCGAGACTTGTCTGTGTGTGAAATGAATTGGTGTCTGTGGCCGCCCCCCTGTTTTGCCCCAGGGGGGTATGGCTTTACTCTTGGGTTCGATGGCGCATGTTTCACTTTTGTGTGCCTGGAATGGGGGCAAGTTAATCTCCCTGAGTCTGTCACACAAGATACTGTGGCTCAGTGTTGGTGACAGTCAACGGAGGTCCTAGACTCCTCCAGACTTTTCACTCCCCTTTTACTCTCTAACCGAATCGATTTTGTTGATATCACTAAAATAACATTTGTCCACTATTGTCCAAGCCATGCATTGCCAGATGGTCTTTAAAAAAGCTTCACGTTGATGCTCATTTAAAGAAAAAAAGTATTGTCTTTCGTCTTTGGCATATTTTTGTATTCTGTGTCTTACTTTCTGATAAAGCTTCGATCATGCATTCTCTGTGTGTTGTCAAATGAGAATGTTTGCTATTCTGTGCCAGGCCTTGGCTCTCCAAATGGCATCCGTTTCTCGGACGTCACTGATTCTTCTGCCACAGTTCACTGGACAGTGCCCAGAGCCCGAGTAGACAACTACCGTGTCACCTATGTTCCCATTCAGGGAGGTAAGTACCAGTCATTTCCAACACCGTCCGGTTATTCTACCAGAACTCTGATTTATTACAAATGAACATATTTAATTTCAATAGAAGTTGCCTGATTTAGGTTTAATACAGTATTACTAAATGATATCTTCTGGGTAAATCTAGTCAAAGCAATGCTCGCCCACTTTGATAGTCTCAGTCTGCTCCCTGGTGGCAGAAGTGTAGAATTTGATATAAAGTCCAGGGAGAAAGTGATCCCTGAATTTTACCTGCAGATTACATCAACTGATTTGAAACATTAATGTGATATGCAGATCAAACTGAAGGTGCCATCACATGTGTATTTGTTATTGCGTGTGTGTTCAGGAAGTCCAAAGACTCTGACGGTGGATGGAGCTGATGCCCAGACCGTCCTGCCCAACCTGATCCCAGGTGTCACATACCAGGTCACCGTCATCGCTGTCAAGGGTCAAAAGAACAGCCAGCCAGCCTCAGACAGTGTCACCACAGGTCTTATCTTATATCTCATGACTGTGATAATGACCTTAGTTTTCGATCATTCACCGTTTACCATGCACATTATTGCGGCTGATTGTTCAGAGGTTAAATGCTTGTGCAAGTCTGGATGTCTTTTCTGTCTTCACAAAAACAGTCAACAATCACATTTGTTGAATGCTGCTTAACGTGGTTTTGCGTCTGAATATGTTTTACAGCTCTGGACAAACCTCGTGGCCTGACGGCAGTCAACATCACTGACGGTGAGGCTTTGCTTCTATGGCAACCTGCCATCGCTACTGTCGATGGCTACGTCATCTCCTACAGTGCAGACACTGGTAAGGTTACAACATATACATCCACCCACCCCAAACACATACATACGTTATAAAACCTAATGTGTTGAAGGTGCTTTTTAGTCTATTGGTCCAGTTCTTCAACTTGCAAAGTTGTAGGCAGTACATATCATCAAATCATTTGAATAAACTCAACTCACTATGTTTGACAGTGTGGGCACATTCAAATGCACCCATAGACACATGGATGAGATAGTGACACACACTTACACAGATGAATGAGTGGCATCTCTTCCATCTGGTTGGACTTAACGTGATGTAGGATTAAAGAGGGAAGACATTATGTATAACATTGCGTGTGTTCACATCCACTCCATGTTTTTTTTATCATGGTTGGGGGGAAATCTGCTGTGAGTAAGTCTACAGATTGATGTAATCTCCTTATCTTGAGCATGCTGATCTATGCCTGCTTTGTGTGTGTGTGTGTGTGTGTGTCTGTGTGTGCATGCATTTTGCAGTGGCCCCAGTGATGGAGAGAGTGTCAGGCAACATTGTGGAGTTTGAGATGAGCTCCCTCACCCCAGCCACACACTACACAGTCAGGGTGTACGCAGTCAGGGATGCTGCCAAAAGTGCTGCTACCACAACCGAGTTCACCACTGGTGAGTGTGGGCAGTGTGTCAACAATAACTTACACTCGCACAAGAAAGCCGCTAGTATCAAATACACCAACACACTCAAAATTCAATGAGATCATACACGACTTTCTCTGCTCTCCAGATGTTGATGCCCCCCAAGACCTGGCAGCCAGCAACATCCAGACAGAGAGCACCATGCTGAGCTGGAGGCCCCCGCGGGCTGACATAACAGGCTACATCCTCAGCTTTGAGTCTGTTGATGGCACCATCAGGGTGAGAGCTTCAGATGGGTCAGAGGTTGAGCAAGAAAGGGTAGAGAAGGATTCAAGGTCCAAACATAGAGTGGAATGGCACTGTTGAGATTGACCGCATGTTTGCAGACCAGTATGTACTGAAGAAGAGTTTAAACCCAGGAGTTTTAGTATGGCTCCAGGTCACGACAGTAAATAAACACTTAACGATCAAAATGGACACTCTGGTGCTAAATTAACATTTTCAAAAACAAATAATAGTCAGTCAGTAATCAGTACTTTTGTACATTTGTTTAAGATTTCATATTTCCTTTATTTACCTATGTATTTTCTATGTTCTTACTTGCGTGTCTAGAAAGTGCTACTGCTACTTAAACAGTGCATTTTCTACTTTACTCCTTTCTACTTTATCCCACTCTACTCCACCCTTGTCTACTCTATTTTTATTTGCTCTGTTAGGAGGTGGTCTTGAGCCCAACAGCCACCTCATACAACATGGTCCAGCTGCATGCCTCCACCGAGTACACAGTTCGCCTGCAGGCCATTGCCGGGCCCAAGCGGAGCCGTCTTGTCAGCACTGTGTTCACCACCAGTAAGTACAGCACAGCCCAGGCCTCCTATCAACCCCTACTGAGCCGATCTCTACTCATCTCCTCTTGGGTATGCAGATGCTGTTGCACCTTAAACTAATCCTGCGTGTGTGTTTGCATGCATGTGTGTTTTTGTGTGCGTGTGTTTGCCCATAGTTGGTGTGCTTTACAGACACCCTAGGGACTGCTCCCAGGCCTTGCTGAATGGGGACACTGTCTCAGGTCTGTACACTATATACCTGGGAGGAGATGAGGGCCAGCCCATACAGGTCTACTGTGACATGACCACCGATGGAGGTGGATGGATAGTAAGTCAGACACTAATGTCAAGAGCTAAACTTCAGAGTCTCCTTGTTATATCCTTTTCATAACAATCATAGTTCTGAATTAACATTTGTAATGAAGGACTAACATGGTTCACTTTGCCAGGTTTTTGTGAGGCGTCAGAGTGGAAAGCTCGAATTTTTCCGTAACTGGAAGAACTACACATCAGGCTTCGGAGACATGAATGACGAATTCTGGCTTGGTAAAACCTGCCAAATATTCCAAAACGTGCAAATATCACTATAACAGTTTCTCCACATTGTCACGTAGAAACTGTTCATTCAGTCTCAAAATGGTTCTTCAGCTCCAACTCTAGTTTATGAATGAATACAGTACATCTACTACAAGATTGTAGTAATTATTTGCAAGATCAACAATTTGCCACAATTCATGTCCAGGTCTGTCCAACCTGCACAAGATTACAGCGGGTGGTCAATATGAGTTGCGCGTGGATCTCAGGGACAAGGGAGAGGTGGCATACGCTCAGTATGACAAGTTCTCCATCTCAGAACCCCGCACACGCTACAAGGTGCATGTTGGAGGCTACAGTGGCAGTGCTGGTAAGCCCCAGTACCTCAGCATTGTACAGTGAACACAGCAAGGTTTAAAACTGTCCATTGAATTATGGAACTGCTTGTTGACATATTAAAGAATTCAGTATATGTCAGTAAAGTCTCTGTTTTCTCCTTATTCTCCTCTCTGTCTACCCCTGAAGGCGATTCTATGACGTACCACCATGGCCGTCCGTTTTCAACCTATGACCATGATAATGACATCGCTGTTACCAACTGTGCCCTGTCCTACAAAGGTGCTTTCTGGTATAAGAACTGTCATCGCGTCAACCTTATGGGACGATACGGAGATAATAGTCACAGCAAGGTAGGTTTACTTCAAATGCCCTAAAAGCACAGTTGCATGCGTTTAAGGCTTGAGAGCGATACTTGAATTTTTTTGGGGAAACTTTAAGATTTCTTTGCATTGTTGGTTCCTATGTATTGATTTAAATAATTACTTTTCTTATTCCCAGGGTGTCAACTGGTTCCACTGGAAAGGCCATGAGCATTCCATTGAGTTTGCAGAGATGAAAATCAGACCATCCAACTTCAGAAACTTTGAGGGAAGGAGGAAACGATCTTGAACCACCAGGTTCTGTCCGCCTCACACTTCCCTCCCACCTCCATGACCCCCTCTTATGTCCTATGCCCCCCTGCTGAATCCACCCCACACCCTGCAGCTACCAAAGTCACTGCCAAGAGCCCTGTCTTCTCTACCTACACCCCTCTACCTGCTTGCTCACTGATAGTAGCACAAATACAAATACAAAAACTAAATGCTAAACTACAAACCCCACAGTCCCGCTCCCTCCTGAATCGGTTGTGTGCAGTAGAAGTATTGTCTATGCCAAATGTGATGTGGATACATGGACTTAAATGCCACAAACCGAGTCCACACATAGATTCAACATACACCAAAGAGAGCACACTCTACAACACCCAAGTATGTTTGTTCCATTTTTTGCTCTTCACTCTCACTTCACAACATTAATGGAGGGGTGTAATATGGGTATGGTTTGGGATGTATCATATAACATGTAGAGGGCTGACTGTGTGTGACACTGTATTACAGTTTGGCCAGTACCGCCACAGTCAACCTTAGGGTCATTGCAGATAGGGCACGCTGTTTACATGTAGTCTTTTCTAGTGTCAGGGCCTCTTAAATAATACTAGTAACCTCTAAACTGTATTATAAAAAATAACAATTAAGGAATACTTTGCTCTGAGCACACACAATCACCTTAATTCCAATATACTAGTATGAAACCAATTGTATTTCTCTTTTCAGGATCCTCTTATTCAGACGTCTATGTTATGTGAAGACTTGTGTCAATTATTTGCCCTTGTGTGACATCCTCATTCCATCTCCCCTCCTTCTCATTGTTTCACCTCCTAGTCCCTATAGCAGATCGAAACTGTCACCTGACATTGTATATGGGCATGAAATAAAACACATTAGGAAATAATTTGCTGCATTCTGTGCACTCAGTTATGAAGTTTTCATGGATTGTGTGGGCCCTGAAGGCACTGTGCAATTGTCTCACACGTACTGTGTACCTGGGCTACTTTAAAGTTACCATGTGTTTAAGGCCAGGACTAATAGGACAAAAAGTTAGTTTTCTTCTTTGTTTGATTTCCTTTTTAGAAATTCAAGGCAGGACCTATTATTCAATATATTAAGAAATGGATGCTTAAATGTTTGCAAAATGTGAATACATATATGGATCAAGTCAGAATGGAAAATTGATTTAAGAAAAACAATTGACGGATATTCAAGATTTTCCATTCTTGTTAACAATACAGTAGGTTTGTTTTGTTAAGAAACACTTTGGACAGACCAAAAGTAGAGATGTTGTTTGTCCTCCCACTCCATCTGTTAGACAGCAGACTAAACCACTGACCCCTATGGAATACCTGTGTAAATTAATGATTTTTGGTTTGTTTTCGATTTTTGTTTGTTTATAACTGCGTGAACTACAGGTGTTTCTGTGTAACCGGTATTACAATAAAAACAAATTTGTTTAAAATGCAGGTTTACAATGTCATATTTTATTATGTAAAATACTCGCATTTCAAAATAGAAAACGTGTAGTGTAGGAGCGTGAGGTGTGCTAGACTTCCAAGGAGAAAAAGAAGAAATGTTGTTTACGTTTACCGACGGCAACATGTTTTAGTATCGGCGGTATTTATAATTTATGAATGGGCCTACATTCAATATAACTAAATATAATTAATTCACATACATTTCCTTTTTATGAACACGCACAATTCCTTCTTTGTATTGTACCGTGTGTATATTGCACAATAATCCTTGCGCAGATTATGAAAACGAGGTAATGAATTTTGAACAGTGAGGCGTTTTGCGGAAGTAACTCGTTCGACCTCTTAACGTTAATTTGTCACATGGATACTGCGGTGTAACTACAGAAATGCTGTTTATATTTAGTCGGGAGTGGCTGCCCACTGTAAGACCACAACAGGATACTGTGAAGGCCGTTTTCTTCAAGCTTATAAAGTCAGTTTTCTCGGTTTTTCCGCTTCATAGCTATTCGGACAATGTGAGAATAAGATTTGAATGCAGTGTCCACTCAAGATTTGGATTTTTAATGTAATATATTGAAATGAATTACTCTTTAAGGTTAGTGAAGTTGATCATAGTTGCACTGGTCCTCACCTTCGTTGGAAAGATACTTTGGGGCAAACTCAAGCCTTCCAGAGGACGTGACTCCACAACACTTTATCCCATATCGCAGGAGCTTTTCCGGGTAATATCCCCAGAAACGTATCACTATGTGTTCAACCAGTCTCATGTATGCATGGAAAGAAGTCCCTTCGTTGTGTTAATTGTTCCTGTGGCACCAGGAGACATAGATTCAAGGGATGCAATTAGAAAAACATGGGGATCTAAGTCTTTGATACCAAATTTGGATATTCTCACTATGTTTTTCCTTGGTCTGCCCAAGGAAGGCCTCAGGTCCAACATTCAAGTTAGCCTACGTAGAGAAAGCCAGGAACATGCAGACATAATTCAAATGGACTTCCTAGACAGCTACCAGAACCTGACCATCAAAACCATGATGGTCATGAACTGGCTTGCCACACACTGTCAGACAGCTTCATACGCCATGAAGGTTGACACAGACATATTTGTCAATGTGTACTACCTTGTCAATCATCTGCTGCGGGACGCTCCTAGACATGAATTCATCACAGGGTCAGTCATTACTGATGGTCGCCCTCGGAGAAACAAGAATAGTAAGTGGTATCTATCAGAGGATATCTACCCAGAGGATACATTCCCTCCTTATGTCTCTGGTGCTGGCTATGTCTTCTCTGTGGACTTGGCCAGGAAGATATCCTGGTCATCCAGGTTTGTTAAGATGATCCCCTTGGAGGATGTCTATGTGGGTTTGTGTCTACATGTGGCTGGTGTGCAACTCGTGTACTCTCAAAGCTACTTGACCCTGAAGAACCTGTTTGAAATCCGTCGTTTGGAATATAATAGGTGCACCTTTGCCACACGTATCATCGTCACTGGCTTTAAGCCATGGGAATTGCTTGACATTTGGCATGACTTTCATAAAGGGCATCTCACCTGCTGATGTTGAATCAATAAGTAGTATTTTAAAATGATAAAAATACTTTCATGGTGTATAATGTCATCATGATGTACAAGAATGTTTACGGTAGCTAACCTTTTTTTTGCTGCTAATTTCCTATTGCCTATGATAATATTTGTACAATAAACAGAATGGAAAATTGGATGCTTAAAATAAGCAGAATAAATCATGGATAATAAACTACCTCTTAATTACACATTACTCAGATATGTGATTAAGAAAAGCATGTTTTTGTTTTCTTGTTAATTTGCAGTTGGCAAGTCATTTAATAGTCTACTGTATGTTTAAGAGCCTGCTTTTAGGGTGTAATTACACTGGATAAACAGCAGATGACGTGATGTAACACCCATTTCTGTTACTGTACGAGACAAGAAATGGAACAGAGAACGGCAAGTGAGCTGTCAGAATCAACTTCTCTTGTCTGGTGTCACCATCATATTCAGGTCTGGTCAGGCATAGCCATTGATATTTTATTTAGTACTCGTCAAGTAATACATGACGTTTGATGTGCTATGTACTGTGCGTCTGTGTGTGTGTTAGGAAGGGGGGAGGGGTGTTGATGCTCGGTAGCCTAATTGCAGGGTCTGTCTGAGAGCTTCTCTCACAGCAAATTAAGTACCAGTGAGTGGGATCAGAAATAGGCTGGTGATTCACGAACACTAAACACCTCAGTCTCAACAGATGGCTGCACACTCAGACAGCGAGACCAGCCTTAGTTGACAACAGAGCGAGTGACGAGAATTCTCGTCGAAAGAAGTCTTTATGAAGACATTTGTTTTCCTGTGTGAACCCCAATCCCCTATTGTTATAGTTCTATTATACTTCTTATGATGTTGCATTCTTTCCCTCACACTATGTGTGGGAGTTTTGTGTTCATTATTTGTAGTTGTACTGTTCTTGTTGTAATTAGGCTATATATTCTCGAGTTGCAATAACTGTTTTCTTTCAACACCAGCACTATATGTTCATAGTCAAATTATATACCTGGAGTAGGCGACAATTAATCGGCAAAACTCGATGTAATTTTAACTTTTTACTAATTGTGAAGCAAGACATGGGCGACTTGCTTTGTGTAGTGGGTGGAGCTGAGCAATCTCAATCGACGCAACGAAGTCGGTTCCTAAGACAACCCATCAAACATGTATTTCATCAACATTTTTTTCCCGCTCAGATCAATCCATCTTACGAAGTGACTGACTAATCAATCGTGTGACAAGCCCATTGACTAGAGCAAGCGGAACTATCAAAGATTCACTGACAGCAATGCACCCAGACCAATGCAGTGCGAGAATTGCAAAGTAGAACTGTAAACAAAACAACGTTTCCCCCCGATAATCTTTACTGAAGAAACAAGCCTTCGTTTTATCAATGTAAGTAGCTATTTGTTTATGTTTGTAAACACAGTTAGGTTTGCTCTCGTTTAACATTAATGTTTTTATTTTATACATTTTAGTTGACAAATCCATCCTATAAATGTTCATACATCGATTAAGGTATTCAGGGATAATAAAAAAAAGCTGTTTAGGAGCTACTTGTTAAGGACCAATCTTGACATCTATGCAACAGCTTAGTGGTGGTTGTTTGGATGGATAATTAAATGCAACAAGTTAATTTTCAGGGAAAACCACACGTTTTTATTTTTAATCAGAGGTTACATAGTTTAACTTTAATGCCCTATCTGTTGACAGAACCTATGTTAACCTGTATTTGCAGTGGCTATCTGTAGGGAATATGCAGTTGACTGTATCTATGTGCAGAAATGCAGACTGCTTAAGTTGTGTACATCTGTTTCATATCTAAATGTTGCATGAAAGCTAAGCCTTACTGTTCATTCCTTACTGTTGTAATACATTCCATACATTCCATAGTATATGCTTGAGTGCTTATTGTTGCATGTGTATGTGGTTTTCCTCAGCTTCTGGATAAAGATATTAGTCGCTGCTCTGATCATTTGGGTACAGTCTGCTGGCGGACTGTATATCCCACTTCTCTCAAGATGCATATGAATAGCTTATTAAATCAATGGAGTAAGTATTGTAAACTCACATAATTTAACTCCTCTCTGTTAATCTTGCAATGATGCAACTAAATACAAAAGGGCACACTGTGACATGGAGACAGTGATGCATTGAACCGAGAGCAGTCAACATTTTAGTTTTGTGTGCTGTGATATTGACCAATGTTTGCTGTATGGTATAAAATATTGCTTGTGTATAGTTGGTCACTGTCATGTTTGATGTGTCTCATATATCAAAAGAAAATGTGTCAAACAGTGCATTATACCAAATTAGAAACTCCTTGAGTCAGCATTCCGCCTCTGAAACCTTTTTCTGGGGTGTGTTGAGTCAAGGAAGTGTCTTTACCCGTTGTATGTAGTCTGGGTGCCATCTCTGTCTGGATAGATTCCAGATATTCTATTTATTCTATATGATAACACACAAATGGATTCTCATGAATAGCCATTTTCTGCTCCGTGAGAATTCCTGGTTGTGGGTAAATACATTCTTGCTAAGTTGCTGTGTTCAGAAACTGTTTGGCTTTCTTCGTCTCTACCAGCCATCTGTGTTAGCTATCCACATCTCAGACCAGAGATGAAACACGTGGTCTGATTCATGTGGAAGATGAGTCTGTGGGAGTAAGTGCAGTAGAGTGAAGGGAGCAAAGTATAGATGGAAAAAGGGATGGAGGGAGAGATAGAGCGGCATAGAAGTACTGATAAATCCCTCTCGTTTAAGTTATTGAGGTTGATGTAATGATAAGATTGGAGTTTGCCTTCGAAGGATCAGGAGAATATCAAAGAACACGTGTTTATTTTCCCCCCTCAGACCCATATACCTCACAGATGGCATGTGGACTATAGTCATCGGTCAACATTGAAGCCAATAAGACCCTCTTTAGCTGTAGTTTCTCATCATTGTGTGAGGTATTTTGTTTCTGGGTTTTTTCCACGGATGCAGAAATGCATATTTCTTCAAACTATTTCTGTGAGGTTTATAGTGTTTCCCTCTCAGTGGCTTTCTAGTACACCATTCCTTCCTCAGTTTAGCAATGACTTACAAAGACCCTTCAATGTTGCTACTGTACAATCCAGTTATTAATTGTTACGCTGAAAAATTTCAGCTCTGCCCTAACACACTTAGATGAATCTACATTTGTTATAATCAATAATGTGTCACTCTTTCAAACATTAATACTTATTTTAAAGTTAACAACTATGCCTGTTCTCCATTACTGAATTTTTATCCTGTTAGCTTTAGAGACCAATGTTTACCTTGGTTGAAAGTCTGTCACAGTGGTACTGTGATAAACCTGACCAAACAAAAACAGAGTTTCGCCATGGCACTGGATTTGTGGTGAGAAGTTGACAGGGGGACAGAGCTCTATTGTGCTCCAATGACATTCTGCGTGTCCTCCACACTGCATCAGCCCACTCCTATCCTACAAGTACCTTGTTGTTCTCAAAAGTCATTATGCTTGCATAAAGCATTTAGTGCACAATTAATTCTGTGGTGAGGAAAGCGCCACTCTGCCAGCATTTGTACAATGGCTTTAGTACAGTATGTTGTGGTGCCGAATTCAGTCCCGTTTGTCAAGAAGCAACACAGAAACATTATTTTCAGTCTCTTAATTGTTATTTCACAAAAAGCTTTTGAAAGTAATCTGATTACTTTCATTATAATAGCTCATTTACATACAATAGTTTGTTAACTTCGAACATGGAATTGATATCCTGAATTCATGATTTAATTTCTGAAAGTATGGTTCATACTTCAGAGAACTCATTTTCGTCTAAGCCGATATCCATGGTCTTATTAAGCTTGATAGCACATTCAACTGTCTGCAGGACTGGCACGTGGCTGATCTGATAATGACCCCTGAATGATTCATTAGATTTAAGTGAATACCCCCACCCCCTGTCTCTTTAAATTGGGTTATTCTTCTGTAGATTGCAGTTACTATCTATCACATTTCAGTTTTTCTTACCCAATTTGGTTGTGCATGTTATTTTTTTTAAACCATTTTGGAATCAACTCTATATGACATTTCTGCACTTGTAATGTATTGTTCATTGCAATCAATATATTGTGTAAGTCTACGGGGAAGCACCAATGCTGGCAAATTCATACAAAAAGGATTCAAGTGTAATAGTACTTAAATTATTATTTAATGTCAAAGTTTAATTTGTGTTTTACTTCTTAGTTAAATGGTTGCAATTTTTGTGACATGCCGAGTGCGAACTGCATCTCCCACATTGTAAAGAAAGCTCTCAAGAATGCTCGTTACTTGACTGACTACCTTGTCTATTGCCTACATTTATCCTTGTTATCAATCGTACATGAAAGCATGTGATAATTGCAGTTCAGCCGGCATATTCATCTGAATTTTTTTTGTTTTTTTTACTTGTGCCGTACAGTATTTAAAGCCTGTTTAGATTTCACAGTCCTGTTCTGCAGGGGTAGTTTGTCTACATTTCTCATAGTGTATAGTCCACATTCTGTACACATAGTCATGGAGTGCTATTTCATCGGAGTGGATCATTGTGTACAGGACCTATGTATGGAGAGCCTATGACGTCCCATTGTACCAAAGTTGATTGCAGGTCCACCATAGTTCCACTGAGGGTGATAGTATGCGAATGGGAGTCTTTATAGCGAAACGGCTAAATCTCTTTTGTCTGATTCATGTTGGGAAATCTAAGATTTGATCATAGTTTTGCATGTTCAACATGGACTGTAGGTCTAAAACTGAATGAACGAGTACTTATTCCCTCTCAATTCCTCACAGGGTGAGTCATTGTTGCCTGTAACACGCTCGCATTCTGCTATGTATTTGACATCATCAACCAACCGGATGGGTTTCTTGTAAGGTAGCAACCATCAGTCATGGTGACAGGTTTCATCGTTTCAAGATGAAAGAGAAACAGGTTTCATAGTTTCAAGATGCAGGAGAAACCTATTGTCGGTGGCCGCACACCCATTCCTATTCAGAACCAAGCTATGTAATGTGACGAGCTTGAATTACATTAAAATAATCATGCATGGCGCATGGTTGCTGATGTCAGTGTCCCTGGTGTGTTTTCATACTTATGAATGCAGTCTTGTCACATTACGTGACTTTTCTGTGGTACTGATAGCTAGCTAGCCGACACAGGCTTGAGTAACCGGTGGCGTAATGTCTACTGTAATCTTGAACTAGCAAAATACTTGTAAAATATTGTATGTTATGATTTTTACAAAAATGTTGTGTGTAAGTGGTATTTTGATCAATATCATGAGTACATGAACCCAATGGTGCAAGCTCGGTAATCACTCGACATAGCAACCTTATATAACTACAACTCTGTATCAAGCACCAGTGGGGAGGTAAGAGTTGCAGAACATTTTTTTAGAAATGCTGGCGTGGGAACGCACGTGCCCAATAAAGCGAAAATCGCTCCTCATTCGCAGATTTTCTCAGTTGGGAAATCTAATCTCAAATCGTTTGGATCGAATCATATCACTACACACAATGCATCAGGAAAGCAATTCGCCTAGCCCTGTTTAAACGAATAGAAAACGTGCCTTGCACCTCGTTACTGCAGTGGGCATGCAGGGTTGTTGTTTTTTAAGGCTCTGCATCATTTGCCTTGCTACAGTTCACCACGCTTGGAGACGGGTTGGACAAGATCATGTAAAGTTGTAGTATTCGAAGGACACCGTTGTATTCATGGCCAAGCGTGCAGAATTGGGTTCATGTAGTCTCAATATCGATCAAAATACCACTTTTACACATTTGTGTAAAATAACGTTATATTTTACCAGTGGAAGATAGAATTTAGAATACATGTTTTACCAGTGGTGATTCAACCGGTCGTGTCGGCTCGACTAGCAAGCTAGCAGCGACTCAGAACAATAACATAACGAGAGTGGCGAGTCTGACATTAGAAGTATAAAAACACAGCAGGGACATTGACAACATCCGCAACCCCTGCACCATGCATCATTATAAAAATAAGGGGTCACTCACTATGTTTTTAGGCGAAAGGTCTCCGAATAGGTTATATAACATTGCTTTGGCTAAAAATCACCCGGGTGCTATTTTATGCGCTGCAACCTAAAAATGGTCAAGCTTTGAAATTAGATGTTTTCTCCATATATGGTATATTCATTTATGTATACATGACCTACGCGCTGATTGATTGGTGTACAGAGCAAAACTGCAGAGCAAAGACAGCCAAACATGCATCGTGAATTGGAGATTCACATGACAACACAGGTCACTTTCTCAGGGAAATGTGAATGAAACATGCTTAGTTAAAGAAATCCAACAAGCTGGCCATCTTCAACAGGATATTATCTACACACGGTTGTTCTTCCAGATATTTTTGGTGTGGAATGAAGTGAAATAAAACATTTTTAACACACCTGTGAGTAACCTTATTCTGAGCGACCAGGGCTAACGTTTAAATAGTTTCACACAAATCACAAAAATAATCAGAGCTGGCTAAAAGCAGCATTCCGCTAGCTCTTGAAAGGTGCACAGCTCGACTTTTTTCATATAGAATTGACTGAACAAACTCCAAAATTAGCTATGAACTTTGTAACAAGACATGGCTGCCGCCTGTGGTCTACCGGGCGAGGCATTCTCACTCAAATTTCAAGACTTTCGTAACTCAAACCAATATTATGGGCAGACGGGTCAACAGGGAATCGCTTTCTCTCTCGATCTTTTTGGTGCAGAATTTGGCGCGATAAATAATGATCAACATCGCTAAAACACGTTGATTGTTAGCGCTAAAATCATACAGTTTGCTCATGGTTGAAGAGCACCATTTTCAGCAACAGCTTCATAATCAATTCAGTTTTAAATTGTCCCAGGTTTTCAAAACTGTCCTAAGTGAAATGCTTTAAGCAAATTAATAATTTAGTGTCAAACTTCACAGGGATATTCTCATAGACAGTCATCAGCTATGCCTGCCTGAATGATTGGTTCTTTGGAATAATTATGGAAAGTTTCATAATTCCCTGTACAGCCTGGAACACTGCATTTACAATGGCAGTCCATTTTCAATATTCTTGAAATAATAAAAAACGTTCTTGCTTGCTTTTCCCATGGAAGTGAAGAGAGCAGCCCACAGCTCGGTGAGCTGGTCTGAATGCAAATTTTGGGGCATGACAAACATAGCTCTACAGACATGAGCCTGAAATGGGAGGGCTGTTCATGTACGTCAGTGGCTACACTTTTCTGAAACCGAACGTTTTACCACAGGAGTTTCTAAATGTGAGATTTACGTCGCAAAGAGGTTTCAATGGGCTGTGAGATTCACTGTACATCCATTTTACCCCTGAACTGCCGTTATTCCACTATGACAAGGCAAAATCGGGTTTGCTTTGTGCGACCCCTTCAATGCAATCTTTACAATCAGTCTTGCCATGTTATTTACATTTGTTCTGACCAGTAGTTCTACTGGGTGTGCAAAGGCATCCCATAAGTTTATCCTCCATTCCGAAATTGTAAAACCTTGAAATGTTTACCCTGGCCAATGGTTGCTACGTTACAAGAAACAGGAAACCAATCCACTTGGCCAAGGCCAGCGTTTAACACTCCTCATTAACATAAAGTTGAGAAAAGTTCAACTCTACGCTCCACTCCGCTTGTCTTCGCTCAATGCCTTACGCGAGTGTCAACACAAGGTTTCTTTGGAAAAGAATTGGCCACTGTAGGGCTGCCAATACTGTGGTGGGTTTGATAGTGTGTGAATTTACAGTTGGAGATTTTGAAGCATCACTTAAAATGATAGTTAATTGTACTACTTTGAAGTGATCTTACTTCAATTCATCATAGAATTTGCACTTTCTTCATCCTTCTCTTGAAACTACTCACATTACATAGTTGAGCCCTGCCTTGATTCAGACTTTCCAGCCACAAATGACTAGCTTGGAAATACCTAAAATAACCAACCTACAGAACTACAGCCAACCATGCTCCACAGATGGCATTTAAAATGCCACTCTGTCCACTTACACTCTGTGCACACCCAGCCACTCAAACACACTCAACCGCCCACACTGTGCACTACACATATACCCACCCTCCCCCATTTCCCAGCCAGGGGAAGTTCTACAGACCCACCCGAGACAACATGATCTCTCCATGAAGATTTCAGGAAACTGCTGACGCATACAGAATAAGGGCTCTTGTGGTTTTGCGGCCTGTCTGCCCTGTGTCCGAGGATCCATGAGCAATTAACACCTCAGCAGTCATAGGTGGAGACAAGTTTAGTGGTGAGTTTAATGCACATTGCTGTATCACAAAGTAACTGGAATATATAGTTGGTTTAAGTGAGATAGATTACATTGACGTGACTGCTCACCACATCCTCATTTCCTGTGTCTGAGGTAGCTGCAGAGATAATGTGGTATGGACGTTTTCAGCGAGTCACGTTACTTGACGCTGAGGCATTAAAAAGGGATTTACTACTGTCTCAACACTTTTTTTCTTATTAAGAGTAAACATTTGAGGTGACTTTGCAAGCACAGTCTACTGTGCAATCTGGGTTGGTTGCATGCCGATGCACAGAAAGGCCTGTGTGTTAGTGGGCCTGTGTCATCTTTCTCACTTTACCCTCTGACGGGATCTTCATCTTCATTGAAAAATGCCAGAGAAGTCTTTGGTTCTGGTGCCTGTGTGTGTGTCTTAAACCATATGTAACACACATCATAGAAAGACCTCTTTCCCATCTGCCCAGAGCTAACATGACATAGAAATCTGAAGGATTCTCCGGTGGAGATATGGAAAAAAATCACTCTGTGATATAATCTCATAATACTGTGAGATGATTGGACTGTTGAGGTCTCATAACTTACATTCCTTCTCAGTGGTACTGACGCCAGAGTGATTTTTGTAAAGAACTTAACATTCAGATAGAGTTCTGATTCATTATGAAGTGTGAATTAGCCTTTCAACAGGAAGTTTCAAAACCTCATCTTGTGTTTCTAACCTCTTTGTGGACTGTAAAAAATGCAAAGCTCTCTTCCACAGTGCATGTATTTCCCAGAAGGCATAGTTGGAACTTTAGTGGGGAATAAGTTATTTGTTCGTGAATGTAATCTATCTGTTGAGTTAAATACAAATGTTTATGAACTTTGATCACAGAAATACATGTTCCATCAATGTGGTATTAACGTAGTCAAAGACTCACTCACTGAAAGAGACAGAGGTGGAGAAAGAGTAGAGAGTGAGGCAAAAGAGCCAATAGCAGACAGATAGATCAAGGCAGCACTTTAAGCGTTTTATCCCACTCTAGAGCGGTAGGTTCAGAACAGCTGAAAGTCCAGTTATTGTTTAGTCTGAGGCTGCAAAGACAAGTGTATGAAGTGTATGCAGTGTATGAAGCCTGCCCCATCATGAATACTAGGGTTGATTCCCCTCTTGATCGACAAAGCTTTGCCAATTGTGTCAGCGTGTCAGTCAGTGCACCGCTCTCATTGACATTGTCAGGACTGTCATTCAGGAAAACAAATACAGTCAAACAGCAAAGGGCCCAAAAAGTAGGTCATAGCAACACATTTGTGATACATGTTTTCAGTCAAACCAAGGCACATCTTAAAAACCAGGATTGTGTCTTTAGTGTTTGGTTTTGGTTGCATTAGGCAGCCTTATGTGTACGGGTGTTTGAGTCACAGCTACAGAAGCATTCAAAATCGCTGTTTTTATTTTGGTCCACCAGCTTCCTGTTTTAGTCTTATTTCTGGTGGGTGAAGAATTCTGCATAATTTGAATTTTTTTCCATGCTCACTGAAAAAGTTATAAACATAATGATATGTAGCACCTGTATAATTTGTTTGTTGTGTATCATTCATTCTCTTGGGAGAATTATTTCTGATTGATCATCAGAAGATCACATTTGACTTTCAAATGTTTCACCATACAGTTTGTACACCATGTCTGAATGATGGCCTTCACAACATCTTCATTATTTTTCTGGAAAAAGAACGGGGCACTTGTCCATTCTTGAGTAATTCTCTCCTACAGTTGACTAGCCCTCCATCCCTTCTTCTTTCTCTATTTTAAGGTCCATAAAATTGTCCGATCCTTTTGTTTCACTCCATAAAGCAAATATACTTTCTCATCCAGCTAATGAATGTGAGACAAAAATAAGGCCTTTGTAAAATTTAAACAAATCCAATCACACCCAAATATGCTTTAGTAAATGAAAATTGGAGTGGAATTCATAACCCTCCAGGTATTGAGAGTGTTTTGTTACGGTTGCTTGGAGGTGGTGCTTACTTGGGTTGGTGTTTGTCGTAGCGGACATTTCCAGGATGTGCGATGTGGATGTGCCCTCGGAGCCCACTAGCCCTATACTTCACAACGAATCCTCCGACAAATACTACCATGTGGACCGCTGGCAGAAGCTACGCACTGCCGTACGCAAGCTGGAGTTTTGGGAGAACTTCACCCAGGAGTTGATCGGGAGTGGCTTCTTCTCCAAAGTCTACAAGGTTCGTGGGTCTATACTAGCCACCTGTGTTGTCCAGGGACTGCGTTCCCTCTTCAATGCGTGCCTGAAGTTTTTTCGGTAATTGGAAACATTTTGCAGTTCCCTTATTAGCCTATCGACAGCATGGATGCTTAAGCATGCAAAGTGAAGAGGGTGCACAATGCACTCATGTGTAGCTGAAACAAAGTAAGAGTAACACCAACATGGCAGAATATTTGGCTCTGCTCCTTATGAAATGTACAGATGAGATAATAGCAAATTTAATATTACCAGA
This sequence comes from Plecoglossus altivelis, assembly GCA_036571765.1. Lineage (NCBI taxonomy): Eukaryota > Metazoa > Chordata > Actinopteri > Osmeriformes > Plecoglossidae > Plecoglossus > Plecoglossus altivelis. The sequence continues at coordinate 9,929,986 of BROE01000008.1, read as the reverse complement.
TTTGTTGAGAACAAGTCAGCCCTTTTAATGTGTTTGATGAGGTGCTGTGTTGTGAACCATGTGATAGTTTGAAATGGCTAAGAGAGGGCTTGTGGTTGTAGAAAAAGACCAAATTTGGTGACTATCTGCGCTTCTGTGACTATTATCTATTTGGCAGGTGATTCACAGCACCACTCGTAAGGTCATGGTGGTGAAGATCTATAAGAATGACGTGGACCAGGATAGCATTGTTCGAGAGATAAGTCTTCTGCAGAAACTCTCCCATCCCAACATAGTCAGGTACTGTAATTTGGAAAGACATAATCACTCTTATGCCGTGGTGACTTGGTACCTATGTTTTTATGCGTTTTGAAATAGGTTTTTCAACGTTAGTCAACTCTTATATTTGTAGTCCCCTCAGCTCATAGAACCATCTCTGGCTTTCTTGTGGCTGACCTATTAGCCCAAAAGCTAACGTTATGCTAGCAAGATTCAAAGGCAATAACATTGTATACAGTTGACAAACAGTAAATATAATTTTACATTGTTTGACAAGAAGACTATTTAGCTGACCAGCCATGTCATTGTCCCCAGATCAATATCAAGATTTTGACAAAGTAGCATATGCTTGCCTACTGTCACTGGCCTCAGCCTGTGCAGCTAGTCTAATGTCAAATGGATGTGAGGATCCTGGTCTATCAAAATGTACATAATCTCCAAACAGTAAATGTAATTTGAAACTGTTTAACATCAAGACTAGCAATCTAACCAGCCATGTCACTGTCCTGAAATAAAATCAAGAGTTTTACAAACAAAATAGGCTAATCTGTATGTCATGTTGCACGCTGCCTGTCTGCATGTCCACTGTAGCGATGCGATGTGGGTGCCACCAAGCTTTCCATTCATTTTCAAAGGACCTAGGCGAATCACTCGAGTGGTGTATTGTGGGTAGTGACGCAATGCGATCCATGCAACCCCCACCCCTCACCTTGAGGCAACTGCCCAGTGGATTTAGGTGGTATTGCATTTCAAGTTGAAAGTTAGGCATTGGGCTCGTCCAGTTGTTTTTATTCTACTAACTCCAGTCAACTTATTCAAAACTATCTTTATATTGCTAGCTTTTTCACTCAATATTTTTCCAGATTTTTCCTAAATTTTAAACTAATTCGAAATGGGTAAACTAGCACCCCAATTATTTGCTTACATCAACAAAAGTTGTCTGGAAATCGCAGGTACAAACAGGGCACGAGCGCAAACAGGAAAATTAACCGATCGCTGGTTTACCTGAGGGGTTCACCAAGCCCCTTTGATGCCAAAACCAAGGAGATTCGCTACATCGCCCGGAGTGACTTTACCGGGGCCCCACCCTGGAGCTAAGTCTGTAGTGGGTCTTTGCCCATGGGACCCGGCCGGGTATAGCCCGAAAAGGCAACATGGGATCACCTTTCTGCAGGCCCACCACCCACAGGAAGGACCGTAGGGGGCCGGTGCAGTGTGCTTTGGGCGGCGGTGAGGGGCAGGTGCCTGGACGGCCGAGGCCTTGCTCACGGTCTCTAGCGCTGGGGACGTGAAATGTCACCTCGCTGGCAGGGAAGGAGCCCGAGCTTGTGCGGGAGGTAGAGCGTTACCGGCTAGATATACTCAGCCTCGCCTCCACGCACAGCCTGGGTTCTGGATCCATTGTCCTGGAGAGAGGCTGGACTCCACATTTCTCTGGCGTTGCTCGCGGGGAGAAGCGGCGGGCTGGCGTGGGCTTCCTCATAGCTCCGCGGCTCAGCCGCCATGTGTTGGCGTTTACCCCGGTAAACGAGAGGTTCACGTCCCTGCACCTTCAAGCCGAGGACAGGTCTCTCACTGTTGTGCCGAATAACAGTGCAGAGTACCTGGCCTTCTTGGGTTCCCTGGGAGGTGTACTGGACAGTGCACCGACCGGGGACTCCATTGTTCTGCTGTGGGACTTCAACGCCCACGTGGGCAACGACAGTGACACCTGGAGAGGGGTGATTGGGAAGAACGGCCCCCCCGATCTGAACCCGAGCGGTGTTTTGCTGTTGGACTTCTGTGCTAGTTACAGTTTGTCAATAACGAACACCATGTTCGAGCATAAGGGCATCCATCAGTGCACGTGGCACCAGGGCACCCTAGGCCGAAGGTCGATGATCGACTTTGTTGTTGTGTCCTCTGACCTGTAAGGTCCACTCAAGTAAGGAGAGGGGCGGAGCTGTCAACCAATCACCATGTGTTCGTGAGCTGGATCCGCTGGTGGAGGAAGAAGCTGGACAGACCTGGCAGGCCCAAGCGTATCATGAGGGTCTGTTGGGAACATCTGGCAGAGCCCTCTGTCAGCAGGGTCTTCAATTCGCACCTCCGGGAGAGTTTCTCACAGATTCCGGGGGGGACTTGGGACATTGAGTCTGAGTGGACCGGCAGCCCGGAGCTGCGGTCTCTGGTGCCTGTCGCAGCGGCAATCCCGAACCCGGTGGTGGACACAAGAAGTAAGGGATGCTGTCAAACTGAAGGAGTCCTATCGAGCCTGGTTGACTTGTGGGACTCCTGAGACAGTTGACGGGTAAGATAAGATAAGATAAGAGATCCTTTATTTGTCCCACAATGGGGAAATTCCACTGTTGCAACACACAGTTTAGGACAGGAATGAAAGAAATAGACGCATGCAATAAAAATAGGATAAATAAAACATGGTCGTAAAAAATACAATATAAAGTATAAGGTGTAAAGTGCACACTCTTATTTACAGTAAAAATGGTAACTAAAGTGGCTTAAGTGTATTGTTATATACAGTAAGTGACTATGGTGAGGTAAAAAGTCCACACAGCTCATCTGCGTAGGACTTAAGGAGCCTGGAGCTGATGCTGTCTGGTCCTGCTGCCTTCCTGGTTTTAATCCTCCTCAGCTCTCTCCTCACCTGTGCTGCTGTGAAGGACAGGGGTAGGTGGGGTGACTGTGCGCTGGGGGGATTGGTGGCGGGGGGATGAGTGGTGAGCTGATGGACCGAAGCAGAGGTGTGAAGAGGATCGGGTGTGGGCCATTGTCCAGCCGTGGGGGTGTGGGTTTGCAGCTGTGCGGGGGGAGGGGTGGGTGATCGATCAAATCTCAGAAAGTGAGAATTCAGATCGTTAACCCACTGAAGGTCCCCCTCCGCCTGGACAGGGGGGGGCTTGAAATAGGGTCTGGGAGGAATTCGGGGAGGCCATGGAGAAGGACTACTGGACGGCCTTAAGGAAATTCTGGCAAACCGTTCGCCGACTTAAGGGGGAGAAGGGGAGCTTCACCAACACCGTGTACGGTGCAGGCGGGGAGCTGCTGACCTCAACTGGGGACGTTGTTGAGCGGTGGAAGGAATACTTTGAGGATCTCCTCAATCCTGCCATCATGTCTTCCAAGGAGGAAGCAGAGGCTGGGGACCCGGAGGTGGACTCATCAATCATCCGGGCGGAAGTCACCAAGGTGGTCGGTGGGCTACTCGGTGGCAAAGCCCCGGGGGTAGATGAGATCCCTCCTGAGTATCTTAAGCCTTTGGATGTTGTGGTGCTATCGTGGCTGACATGTCTCTGCAACTTTGCATGGCACCTTGGGACGATGCCTCTGGACTGGCAGACCGGGGTGGTGGTACCCCTTTATAAGAAGGGGGACCGGAGGGTGTGTTCCAACTACACATTCCTCAGCCTCCCCGGTAAGGTCTACGCCAGGGAACTAGAGAGGAGAATCCAACCGATAGTCGAAACCTCGGATTCAGGAGGAGCAGTGTGGTTTTCATCCTGTTCGCGGAACACTGGACCAGCTCTACACACTTCATCGGGTGCTTGAGGGTTCATGGGAGTTTGCCCAACCAGTTCACATGTCCCTCGCGGTGTCCTGTGGGGGGGTTTGCCGGGAGTACGGGGTCTGGGGCCCTTTGCTCAGGGCCGTCTGGTCCCTGTATGACTGGAGTAGGAGCTGTGTTCGCATTGCCGGTAATAAGTCGGACTTGTTTCCGGTGCATGTTGGGGCTGCCCTTTGTCACCGGTTCTGTTCATTGTTTTTATGGACAGAATTTATACTCACAGCCAGGAGCCGGAGGGTGTCTGGTTCGGGGAGCACAGGATCTCATCTCTGCTATTCGCAGATGATGTTGTCCTGATAGCTTCATCGTACCCGGATCTACAGCATGCACTAGAGCGGTTTGCAGCCGAGTGTGTAGCAGCCGGGATGCGAATCAGCACCTCTAAATCCGAGGCCATGGTTCTCGACCAGAAAAAGGTGGTTTGCTCCTTTCGGGTGGGTGGGAAGTCCTTGCCTCAGGTGGAAGAGTTCAAGTATCTCGAGGTCTTGTTCACGAGTGAGGGAAGGACGGAACGTGAGATTGAAAGGGGGATCAGTGCGGGGCTGCAGTGATGCGGTCTCTGTACCGGGCCGTTGTGGTGAAGAAGGAGCTGAGCCGGAAGGCAAAGCTCTCGATTTACCGGTCGATCTACGTTCCTACTCTCACCTATGGTCATGAGCTTTGGGTAATGACCGAAAGGACAACATCACAGATACAAACAGTCGAAATTATTTGTGGCCTGGCGCTTTCTTTAAATTAGGGTGAGGAGCTCGGTCACACGGGAGGAGCTTGGAGTAGAGCCGCTGCTCCTCCACATTGAGAGGAGCCAGCTGAGGTGGCTCAGGCATCTGTTTCGGATGCCTCCTGGACGCCTCCCTCGGGAGTTGTTCCCTACATGACCTACCAGGAGGGGGCCCCGGGGAAGACCCAGGACATTCTGGAGGGACTATGTCTTTCGGGATCCCCCTGGAGGAGCTGGAGGAGGTGTGTGTGGAGAAGGTAGTCTGGGCCTCCCTGCTCAGACTGCTGCCCCCGCAACCCGGCCCCAGATAAGCGGAAGAAAATGGATGGATGGGTGATTTACCTGAGTTGAAAAAGCACACAGAGAAAGGGCTTTGGTCATCTACAGTTGTCATCTACAGTAGTCAGCCCTGGTGTTGCTAGTTTACAAATGGTTGCAGACATATACAGTATGACGGTTGTTTATTGTGTTTATTTCCATTATTTTAATAGTGATTTAATTAACAGTCTTGTAATGAATGTTATTATGTTCATGGCGTGACAAACGTAATTGCAGCCGAATATAATAAGTGATATCATGGCATGTTAAGGCGTCATTTTTTATAGATTGTTGACATATTGTTCAGAAGCAAAGAATAAGGTGAATACATTTTGTTCGATAACCTAAATATTGTTGTGCATCATTATGGCAGTTAGCACCACAATGGTGGCATTAATGTAAGCTAGTAATAGTAAAGCAGTACTCATCATTCTTACAATAGTAACAAATATAGCTCATTTAGCTTAGCTTTCTTTGCTGAGCAAGAACAACAAGGAGCCAGATACTCAAGTTTACAATAGAAGTTGAATCCGATACAATAGGCTACTAATTAAGTTATACTAAAAACACAAAGCAGAAAGAACAAGGTATATGTGTTGAGTCTAGAATAGGCTTGTATTGCTAAAAACCCAAGAGAAAGGAATTCTATGAAACAATTGCTTTGATTTTCTTAAAGTTGGCATCATATATGTGATTCTTAATCAGACCCCTATCTGCTCCATTCTTCAAATTTTTGGACTCGACTGTATAGCCTTACCCCACAGGCTCGCAACCAGATGTCATAATTATTATGTGCACAGCTAGTGGCAAGCATGCACAAGTTTCAGAGCTAGGAACAAATCGAGGCTCTGTTCTGCGCAATTTATGGAAGGATAGCAATAATATACAACTGTTCTAATGCCAGTGCAATAACCAGGGAGACAATTAGAACGATCGGCCTAGCATCGCTAGCGTTTGCCTTAGCCAAGTCTTTCACGACTAAAAGAAAGAGCTCGAAAGTGGGGAGGAGGGCCACAATATCATGGCCACCAACAAAACTCTGCAAATACTGTTCTTGTTCCGGATTTAAGTTATGGATATTCAATAGCGTTGCCACAACGGTCCGAAACTAGCGTGCTACATTAACGTCATCGTTCTCAGCCACTCCCTCTGTTCGTTGATTTGGCCTACAGATATCTGAATCAATAAAACCAAAGTGGGTATATCGGTCCCAGACCTGCTACAAAAGCGAAATCAAAATTGAGCGGAAATACGTAGGATGGCACAGCCAGGCTAGTGGACACGCACACTGGGACAGCAAATTCAGAAACGTAACATTTTCCAAATAGCAATATTGAAGTCAATAGTTGTAATTACATGTAACTTAATTGTTAACTTACTGTACGTGTTAAGTATTACACTAGTAGACAAACTTTGACTGCGTCCCTGTTATGGTTTCTTAATTCAGACACTTTATACAGACTCATACTATGTAGCCAGCGCAATCACTCAGAACCGTTTTGCTACTTATTTAACTACCTCTGCACCCAATCCGAATTGAATATTCACTCAGACCATGGAATAAAATAGTGATAAATATATAATGGTCAAAATGTGGTTTGATTTGTTGTTCTATTATAGTTTTTCATAAAGTGAATTGTGAAGCATCGTTCTCTAGATTCCTGTTCACCTGACGGCTTCTGTGGCAACTGTGGCTTCTTCTACTCCTTTGCCTTGCTCTCCTCTTACTCTCTGTCTCTCCCTGATGTGCAATAATCGAGGTAGAGTAAGTGAGCGTTAAACCATCATTTAGTTTGCCTTGTAATTGATTTATTTAATTTGCTGTGTTATCACCTACTAAACATATAAGCATCTATTTTATTTAGCTTACTTTGACATTATTGCTCTGATTAACCCATATCAACCCATAACTGAAAATCCATCATATTTGGGTAATATTAATACACTGTTCATCTTACTCCTTTTCTTTTAAACCCAGGGGAATTTAATTGGTTTGATCAATATTAAGATCTTACAATACTGCAGACCATTAATCTAGTTTGCATACAGATACTAAACATGATCAGACGCATAATCAGATACTGGTTATTTTGCTGGATTATCATAAAAATGAAAATGGCTCAAAGTTTTATATTTATGATTTTTCAGGGGAGAAAAGTCAATTGAATATTTTGAAGGTTAACTGCAGGCTACACACACTTTTCGCCAACTTTTATTTTAGCAATGGTAATGTGGTTGCTTAAATTGCAAAGGGATTGTGTTTATCCAAGCAATCTTGTTTTAGCCTTTTCACAAGGTTGCTCTTAATCTGAGCACTTATCACACAGCACGCCATATCTGCTGAGCTCAGTGATGTGTGGAGTCTCTTATGAAAGTGATCTTAGTCCAGGAGCCTGCTGGATATGAGCGGGCCTTACTCAAACACCGATTACAGCATGTGTGTGTTTGCAGAGGCCTGTGTCCCAAGGCTTCAGCGTCAGAGCATTGTGAAGGAGACAGTGACGTTTGAATTGTTGAATGCATTTTTCATAACCTTTCAGGTCACAAGAAGTGTTTGTATGCCAAGCCTAGCTGAAATATACGATATACTCCTTGAAATCTTTTGTCAGATATGTGAGAAAGTAATTGACTGTTTCTCTCTTGCATTCATTGGTTGTCATCATTGTACTGTGTATTGTGTAGGGAAAGAATAATGCTTTTTTCTAACTGTAGGTATTTGGGAATCTGTGTGAAGGAAGACAAACTCTACCCAATTTTAGAGGTAGGTTTGTTGGTCTGTTCAGTATGCAAGGAGGGCTATATAAACAACGTATTTTACTTAAATCCAGTGTGTGTATATATAACAGGGTACCCTTCCTGGTTCTTAACCACCTAGTGTGTGTTTCAGTACGTTAGTGGCGGCTGTCTAGAGGAGCTGCTGGCCAGGAAGGATGTGTCCCTCTGTTGGAAAGAGAAGGTGGACCTGGCTTGTGACATCACAAGAGGAATGATCTACTTGCATTACAAGAACATCTACCACAGAGACCTCAATTCCAAGGTACAATAGAAAACTTGTGAATGTTCTGACTTCTGTTTTAGGACTATCTGTAAGGTTTGTCCTTAAGTCTGATCACTTTCATTCGTCATGTCGGTGCTGCCAGGTCTCATGTTCTGTGACGTAATCCCAAATATACTTGCAATTCGTTTTTTAAACAATATTGCAAGTATAACATATATTCATTGAATGAATTATGAGACTCAATTTCAGGTAAACCAAGTCAGACTCTCTCTTGTCCGAAGCGGGCTGCGTGGATGATTTGTCATTTGCCGGTTGCCAGGTTCTACAGAAGTGGCAGACTGAACTGCAGGGGAATAAAGCAACTGAGCCCACCCTTTGTCATGCTAATCCACTCCCACTTTGATGTGTTATTCCATACGTGACACACACACACACATATACACACATATAGTCAGACAGTATCTATCGAGTGTTGTCTGAAATAGAAGGGTCCATAAGTAGTGGACCATCACTCCTTTTCACCCTCACCCTTCAAACACACACTCAGACATACATACACAGACACACATGGAGTTGCTGACGTTGGTCCATGCCAACATTTTAACATGTCACCCTGAGAAGCCAAAGTCATTAGGCTTGACAGAAGATGGCACATCTTGTCACAACTTCCTAGAACAGTTAATAAATTATTGTGGTTCCAGTGAATATTGGCAAGATGGATTGCCGGGGTGTACATGCATGAATCAAGCAGACCTCCTCATGTGGAAACTCTTTCAGTGCTGACATTTTTTTTTTTAAACATCAAATTTCTTAGAAATGTGTCTGGAGCCAAGTCATAGGCCAACAAAACAACTACTAATTGATTTCTGGAACCTGTAATGCTAATCCAATTCGTGATGCAGTTGGAATCATGAGGCCATGAAGAGCACAACTTGTTTCTAATACATACTCTAACCAAAGTGCACTCAATTAGAATTAGTATACTGCATTACCGACAAATCTTTCTCGTTCAGCGTACAAGGAACTATTTAAGTCTAGAATTCTTTTTGGGTGAACATACAGTATGCCTGCTGCAAACCTTCATCTCACTTTTTTCTCTGAAACCGTTGCTTTCCTTGGCTCAGAAGTGAGGGCCTGTGCTAAATTTAGTGTTCAACTCCGAGACTTGATAGATCCCTGGAGGACCCAGCCTAATCACAGGCTACTGAATGGAAATACGGAGAGAGGGAGAGAAAGAGGTCTGTTGCTTCTAAAGGCTTCTAATGGGATCCAGATGCTGCAGCGTCAGCTATTGCTCTCTGCCTGCTTCCACTAATCAGCAAATCTAGCTCCCGCAGTACACCCTGGCCTGGACTGCTTGTCTCGCTGGCCGCTTTCACGATCTGCCTGCCTGTTGCCTGTCTCTCTGTCTACCTATTCCGCTTTTTTAGTTTGTCTGTCGGTCCATCCGTCTGTATATCTATTCATAAGGGGAAGTCGTGGACTAGAGGTGGACTAGAGGGAGCAAGCGGAGAAGAGGGTAGCAGATAAAAGAGGAGAATCATACGGAAATTTTCAGAATCTTACTGATTCATACAAAACACAAGTACACATACTGTACTGTACACACATTTATATGGGCAAGTCGTGGCCTAATGGTTAGGGAGTCGGGCTTGTAACCTTCAAGTTGCTTGTTCGATTCTCGCACCAGTGAAGGTGGGGATTGTGAATAAACAGCACTCTCTCTGCCTTCAATACCATGACTGAGGTGCCCTTGAGCAAGGCACCGAACCCCCAATTGCTTCCCGGGCGCTGGAGCAATAGCTGCCCACTGCTCCGGGTGTATGTTCACTGTGTGTGCGTGCGGTTGCTCACTACTCACTGCTGTGTGTGCACTTGGATGGGTTAAATGCAGAGGTAAATTTCGAGTATGGGTAACCATACTTGACAATACGTCACTTCACTTTATAAGTATGTGTAGAAATGTATGCCTCACTGTAGCTTAGCCTGTTTGCTTGCCTGCCTTTCTGTCTGTGTCTCCTCCTGGCCACCCACTCACTCTGGTTTATATAACTTCAGTACCTAGCATCTTCTAGCAAAGGCTTCCCACTCTCCATCCACCAACTGCTGTTCCTTTCACCTACTGCGTTCTGCTATGACTACTCACTCTCAGGGCCTTGTTTGGCTTTGTTCGCTCCAGACAGAAATCTGTAATGGCAAAATTATTCTCTCGTTGTCAATTATCATCAGAGACCCAGACTAGTGAATAATGTAATTTAGCAGAGATTACATTAGGTTTTCATAAAAAAATTTGTTGTTCTGATGGATACACAGTAAATTATATTCTAGTTGAAAAATACAGAGCTGTGCCTCTGCTGAATGTGTCTGTGACACATGTATTTTCTTGAGTGCTAGTTGAATTTTTACTCTGATCAGGAGAGACAAAACTAGTATAGCTAACAAGGGCACATTCACTAGTGACGAGGAGCAATGAATTGTCTGCGCTGAATTCTTCACTGCAACTGTCCTTCTGTTGCGATAATGCCTTTTAGAGGATCCGTACAAACACATTCATTATGTTATTGTATTGCACTGCCCTCTGCTGGCATAAAGTAGACATCCGTTTCTAGACAAAGTGCTCTGGGTGAAATGTACAGCCGCAGTTCAAGGTATTTTACAGGATAGAGACATTCATGTCAAAGTTTTAAATCATTTTGGAATAATGTGGTGGAAGTCAAACAACTGAGTTGAACTTGGTTGTTGTGTTCCTCAGAACTGTCTAATTCGAGTGACAGCCCGTGGCCGAGAGGCCCTGGTGACGGATTTTGGACTGGCAAGGGAGGTGGTGGAACTTCCTGCCAGAGACCCAGAAAGGAAGCTATCCCTTGTTGGGTCTGCTTTCTGGATGGCCCCTGAGATGCTGCGTGGAGAACCGTACGACCGCAAGGTAACTATGACACCCCTGTCATATCAGGAGACGACAGTGTCATTGAGACAGGTGGATGACTGCAGATGGGGCTTCATAATGACATTGAACCTGACCAAAACACTTATTTGTCTTTGTGTGAACACCAGGTTGATGTTTTCTCTTTTGGAATTGTTCTGTGTGAGATACTGGCAAGGATTCCTGCAGATCCAGAAATTCTTCCCAGAACTCAGGTAAAACTCCACTGAACTTCATGGCTAACTAGCCTAGCAAAATTAAACTGTAATCACAAACATGCATGTATGCTATACACAGACATGCCAATGCAGACACAGAGAAAAAGAAATGCATCATGTTTGGGGTTTAAAGATCCAGAGTACTGCTGTTCTATTTGTATGTCATGGATTTCCATATTGTAAACAAGCCACCTGTGTAGTGAGCTACTGTGTCTGTCTATCTGTCTCTCGGCATGTGTGTATATGTGTGTGCGCGCGTGTCTTCACGGGATGTGTTACTAGGATTATGGGCTGGACGTGAGTGCATTTAGGGAGCTGGTGAGAGGATGCCCTCAGCGTGTCTTAGAGCTGACATCCAGCTGCTGCTTGGTGAGTCTATGCTGACCACTAGAGAGAGGTGTGTAAATACATGTAAAGATAGCATACTGTGAAATGTAAGATTGCAACACAACTCTGGTGCCTGATCCCTTTTCTATCAGATAAAGTGGGACCTGGATTCAATTTAAATGGCAAACAATGCTCTCACTCATCCTTCTCATCCTCCCTGGTTAGATGGAGGCCTTTAGGAGACCTACTTTCACAGAGCTGATGGATGAACTGGGGGAGATCGCTGAGACCCTGGAACCACCACCATCTTCAGAGCTGACCACTGGGTGATCCAAAGTGCAATTGATGGTTCAACTGAGCTCTGTACTGTATATAGACATCTGTCCATCAATAGGGGCTACAAAAAACAACAAGAGACACCTACAGGACTGTCCTGTATCTGCAGGGACAGTGCCGATTCTGCACTGTGTGGTCGGATGGAAGAGGAGTAAAATGCCCAACCTTCACGAATCAAACTAGCGGTTCATCACAAAGAGGGAGATGTGGGACTTTACAGTGTTTTATCATGGAAATGGTTTGTCTCAACCTCTCACATGCATACCTTCCCTGACCAGTTCACACACATGGTACACAGTAAAAAAAATTCTTTGCTTTGTAGACTACTTGCTTTAGTTAGTAATGCGCAGAAACTATCTCAATTGTATTTTCTTATTTAAACCATGTTTTTAATCTTCATCAAGCTAACATATTGCTTTTCCACCGCTTTGTTTTATTGGAGATCAGGCATTTTGTTTTATATTATGATGCTGACATTTCTGTTGATGCATTTCCATTTACCTTTCTTATCTTGTCCTTTCTGGGTACTGGTTCACACTACCCAGGCAGGGTGCAGACACAAGTCACGTTCACTGGCCAGGTCCCAGTCTTTTAAACATGAAATTGCTTCCATCAGCTTGCGAATTTGGGGAAAAAGCCTGTTTCTTGTTCACAGCTTCAGCTGGACTCTAACAAAGCTTTCCTCTTGTGCTTACAGAAGGTTGGCCAATTACAACCACAGCTCTGGAGCTACTGGGAGAAAAATAAGTTTGCTTGCACTTTTGCTTGAACTCATAAAAAATGTATTGCCTACCAGAATCTAACTGGTCAATTGAGGCACAGGCAGATATTCTTGTTTTATCCTTCTGCTTTTAGACTTGAAACTTTTGTAAATTTGTACAGTGGGTATTGTTACGTTGGTTTATACTATTGACAGTCATCCATACTTTGATGCTTTAATCATTATTGTGATAACTATTTCATTATCAGTTAATTGCTTTGTTTTAAGCTTTTTCATTTAATCTTCATTGTCCACTGGACCATTGAAATATTCTGATTATAATTGTTTGAATGATATAGTCTTTTATGTTATGAAATTAAGAACATTTGTATGGAAAATAAAAATATGCCAAAACAAATAAAGTTATGTTTGAAGAAAGGTCAGTGAATTGTATTTCCAGATTAAAAGTCCAATAGATAAAATGCATTTTGTGTGTATTTTGTAGGATTTTTGGAGCATATTTTCCAGGCAATTATGTAACAGAATTTCTGTTCCAGCTTATCGCCTTCAGCAAAACAAGCTTTCGTCTGTGGCTTTCTGAAACCACTGTCAATCAAACTCAAGATAGAAAAGGGAGGATGATCAGACTAGAATTGGGAGTGCTATTTCTTGTATTCGAATCTATCTTCTAGCGTTACTTTTTGCGCAGAACACAAACACAGATCCGAGTATGTGAGCAGGTTGTTCTTTCATATCTGGTTACCTGGCAACTCGTTCCCTCGTCAGGTGCGCTTGACAATGCTAATTTAATTTCCTAGTCTCTGTATGTTCTTTTGATATTGGCATATTCAATATGTGGAAAGTGGGGACTGATTATGGAGGCATAATATCCTCCTGACCAGTTACATAATAGAGCGTGATACATTTTTCACCCTTGTGTGTGCTGATTGGAGAGGTTTGTGTGAGTGTGTAAGTGTGCCCATATCTGTGTGCATCTGTGTGAAATTGTACGAGTGTACTTGCACAGTTCTGCGTATGTCGGCGTGTGAGCTTGATGAGGTCATACTGTTGGGGGTCAAGGTCACACAGCTGTGGTTTGGCACCCCGGCATCATGGTGATGGATGTCCGCCAGGCCCAGTCCCTGGGTAACGTGTCAACACAGCACTGCACTGAACCATCATAAAATATTTATCAGGTCCATTAAGTGTTTGCACATTGGCTCTTAGTTTGAGCATCTGTCTCCCTATTAGAATAACAAATAGCATGATGAATTATGGAATCTGTGGCCCCTTCAATGGTGGAGTTTTTGTTCACTCGGCTTTTGTTCCTTCCCCCAGATCTGCCTCCTCAAGATCAAGGCTTTTAGTGGAAGGCTCTGAGCATGCCTTGGGCTCTCGCTGGTGAGTTTGTTTGTATTATGCTTCTTTGTAGTATTAACGTGGGCAATTATATCATATCATTACCCATTGCACTGGAGCATGGTACTCCCTCGGTAGGTTTGGCAGCAACGCTGCGCAAACTTTCCAAATACAAAGTGCATCGTCTCTCCCTTATACTATTCATAGATTAGTGTTCTATGTGGAACAGCCATATGCTTTGTTTTCCTGTAAGACTCCTAGAGGCAGAGTGGTGTGACGTTGAGTGGAGTTACATTGCAGAGAACAAACATTGACACAAGTTGTCCTGTAGATGGCAGTAAGTTCTAAACATTGAACGGTCCATTTAATCCATGCATCTATCATTTCCCCCATAACATTGTAATTGGAATGACAACCACTATCTAGGAACCTATTGCAATTACCGATACCAGTTGATTTTATACATTATGAGCTTGCTAGTTGCATGGTTGCATATGTTCTTCTGCTTCACAGCTTCGGCTGTAATCCACTGATACATAATAATGTTGCAGAAGTGGCTCTCTGTGATGTAGTTTGTACTGGGTTATGTCAACACAGCTACCTACCATTTACACAGCACATGTCCAGGCAAGTTTGGCTGGTTTTAATAATGAATATCATTCCAAGCAGTAGCTCTCTAAGATTTGCTGAGCACGATGGAGACTGGAGCCATGAGCAGCATTAATTGCGTATGAGTTATTGTTAGGTAAGAGCACAGCTTGATTCTCAAGCCTTGTTATTAGACGTACCCAGCAACATGATTAGGACCGAGACTGTGAAGATGAACTGCAATGAGTTTCTGGGCTTCTAGGCAAGACCATGAATATCTATCTTCCACCAGACAGGCTAAACTCACTGAACCAATGCAAGAGTTATGTCAATGATTTAACCTTGTGTGCATGCGTGCGTGTGTGTGTATGAAAAAGAGCATTGGAGCAATGTAGAACCTCAGGCTTTACACATTTATTTTTTATTCCGCAAACCATTGCTGATCATCAGTCTTTTCCCCTAGCTGCAGCTGTCAATAGTTAATGTTGTGTGTAGAGTGTAAAATGGCTCACGTTGATTTCATCCTTGGCTGCATATGCGGTGTTCAGGCTGACCTTCAGTTGTGCTCCCCCATCCCCCTCTATACACACACAAACACACACACCATCCGTTTGCCTGTGCCTAGCCAAGGTACTGGATACTGGGTTCCAGTATGAACTAGGCTTGGCTGCTCCATATGCTGGCACATGAAACCAAATGATTGATGAAAAAGACTGCAAATGTCAATCCCCAGGCATGGAAACGCCAGACACAGAGAAAGGTTCAGTCTTCATGGCCTCAATTCATGTTTGTAGTTCCCTATGGACTTGAATGACCTGTGTGGTTGGTTCAAACCAGAAAGATGAGAGTGAAATAGTGTGTTAAAGTGATTTGGAAGCTTCCACTGTTAAAGATCTGTATAACAAGGGTATTAGGAGTGGTTGGTATTTTAGGTTCAAAAGAACATGCCAGTGTGCGCTACAAACAAGATATTTCCGTTATCTCAGTCGATGAATGTGTGAGTGTGTTAGTGAATACTGTGCATTGTATGCGTTGTACTGAAGTAGGACAAGCAGGGATACAGTCGATGGAGATTGGTTGAGTCAAGGTGACCTGACATTTGGTGATGAACCAAGAATCAGTCCTTGAGGATAGCTGATATGGGGATGAACAGAAATATCTGTCCCAATTAAAAGCTATGTATTTATTCATCCTCGATGTGATGTGATTTTCAATTTATTTACAGAAAAAGCATATCCTTCCAAGTATAGGAATCCATCTTCACCCAATCAATATGAATGGATAGTTTCCAATCTAGGTTAACTACGTGAAACAACGTTTTCAGAGAACTGGGACCACTAGGGAGTTTTAATGAGCCCCTAAGCATGTCGGTCATTCAATTAATGGCAACTGGGCCCCCAGACAACCACTGCCGTTAATTTATCTCCCACAGACAACCCCCTGGAGGGGAGAGAGGGGATGAATTCAGTGTCTGTCTGGGATGGAACTGTGGTAATGGATGGCAAATCCATAAAAATCTTCAGTATACAGGGAGGTAGATTCTGGCCCAGTGCATCCCAGAATTCCCCAGCCTAGACCTGGTGCTGGAGGTCAAGCTGGGTGTGTGTGTGGAGAGTGGGGGACCTCACATTACCCCCCTCCCACCACCACCACTACCACCACCTTCCCAGCCTCGCCCTTGCCCGGCCCATCTTTCGCTTCATGTAGGTGTGAATGGGGTTGTACATTATCGTTGTTTTTGGTCATTGAAGTGGACGGCTGACAGGGGGTTTACTGCCGTGCCAACAGCGAGTGTTTGGAGATAGATCAGAACTGGCGTGGCTCTGTCAGCTTGTGCTGCCGTCGCTAACAGAGCCATTTATTATTGGATGACCAGTAGCAAAAGCTATTCAGACTCAAGCAGAGGGAGT
Organism: Plecoglossus altivelis; assembly: GCA_036571765.1. NCBI lineage: Eukaryota > Metazoa > Chordata > Actinopteri > Osmeriformes > Plecoglossidae > Plecoglossus > Plecoglossus altivelis. The sequence continues at coordinate 9,913,768 of BROE01000008.1, read as the reverse complement.
TGGACGTAAAACGTGAGCAAACAGTGATTAACAACCGCCAGGGATGTATTTTGGATCACTGCATACGGGACGTGTGTGTATGTGTGTGTGTGGGAGAGACAGAGAGAGAGACAGAGAGAAAGAGAGCTAGTGCAAGATTGAAAGAGGAAAGAGAGACAGAGAGAAAGACAGAAATAAAGAAAGAGGTTAAGATGAGATGGAAGGAGAGCAAGACCGACGGTCATAGGCGTTCACAAAGTCAGTTTCGCTCAGCTTGACATCATAGTGATGGTCATTATTCTCTTATCAACATCACCTCCATCTGCACTTGCAGGATGAATTGTTATTACTTTGGGGCAAGGCGATATGTTCCAGCTCATTTTTAAAAAGCAGGGTTGCTCTAGGAGGGAGGAAATGGTAATGGTAGTAACTACTGCTCCAGTTTAAGGAAAGTGTGTCAGGTCCCATTCAGGTTAGGTTGGGGAAAGGACTCAGAAGTGGATCAGAAGTCAGAAAACAAAATGCTAAGTGTAAAGAGGGCACACACTCCTCTATTTTCAGCAAGGAGGAACAGAAAATGCACCTTTTAGATTTGAGAAAGGGTTGCGACAAGTTCAAAAACCGTTCGAGATCATGTTTGAGTCGTAGCCAAAGCACAATAATCATGGGCCTTGAAATGGTTGGAAATCCCCAATTTTTAAATATTTCCTCATTTATTATTTTTTAATTGACAACAGATATAGTCTTGATTCACGTCATCCTTATTTGATGTTTGTACTTTCCACAGTTAATCTACAGTTCAATCCAAACATTACCACAACCAATGGAGTAGACACAGAGCCTCAACTGGTGGGCTGTAGGATTCGGCACAGACAAACTGAAGTAGGCACAAATATGAGATGCCAGCGTGTTGAAAATTGATGACATTGAAAATTCAGCCCGATGAAGAAAAAAGAGTGATGTAAAACCAGGACTGTGAAAATGTAATGAGAGTATGGAGGGGTGGTGGGAGTTGAGGGAAGATGGAAAGAGAACAACGCTAGAAAGATAGATTCTGGTAGGGCATGGCAGAGGCGTATGTTCTTTGAGAGAGCAAGGTAGAGGAGGGGTTTGAGGTGGTAGGGGGTGAAGATCGAGAAGGAGGGAAATGAATGACAAGTAGAGTGTAAAATTATGTGTGTGTGTTGGAGCAGTGGTGTAATGTAGACCCGACAGTTCATCTTTGCCATAGTGGATTTTAATCACTGATGAATAATGAATTTACAGTAAATTAAAAGTAAAAAGTGAATCTTAGCCCCTTTGCAATGCTGGACAGAAATCCTTCCAGCCCACAGCCTTCAGACTTTCTAATTTCTCATTGTGAGGCGGGTCACTTGCAGTAATGGTATACATTCCTCTTGTATCTGTTAGCCTGGCATCGTCAAACAAATTAATCAAATGCGAGTTTTTCTGAAACTTCTCTATCATTTCCTTTTCGATTTCCAAGGGGCACTATTGACAGTCTGGTGTTAGATGAAAAGGCCTCTGGACACGTTTTGACCGTTTTAGGTACACAGGTAAGAAGAGAAATGAAAGGTTAGCTTAGTTGTTCAAAAATCCATGATGTCCCATATCAGTTCAACCCAGAGCCACATCAGAAAAACAGTTGTCATTGGCCCGACCAGATACTGGTCAGATGGAAATCTGATTGGAAGGGAAGCCAGACCTATGTACCACTGCCAGATTAAATAAAACATGAGTTTGAAGTTTTTCAGTCGCTCGGTTTCACCAGATCAGTAGTTAATTATTGCTTGTTGTATGTTACCTTGCATTAGGGTCTCGTTAAACTGAGGTATAAATTGTTTTGGAAATGTTTCATTGATGCATCATTGTGTCACAAAAACAGTTTTTTATACATTGCTGTAATGCTCCCATTTTTCTCTGGGGATGATTAGATAAGTTATCGATTGGTTCTATCTGCTTAAAATTCTTTCCTTAATTCCATGTTGGTGGTAGATTGAAGTCTACAGTCTTACACAAAATATATGAAGAGAGAATACAAAGAGAGGCATAGCGAAAAAAATAGAAATACATAGAGAGAGATGGAGAATATTTTATGAAAAAGCCAGATAAATCATTTTCTTGACACAAGGACTAAGGCATCCCTTGCATGCTACTATGCTTTGCCAGAACAAAAAAAAGTGCTTTTGCTCTCTGAATCTACTGGGAAACTTGTACCTCTCGTGCCTAAACTTTGCCACTTGCTGTGATTCTCAGGGTCAAGGCTAATTCAAACACATTGTAACTTTTAAGGAACCAGAGATGATTATTTACATAGGTTCCTCTACAATGGCTAAAACCTAAAGAAAAAAAAACGTTTTATCGCTCTCTTTAGATCTCTCTCTTTTTCTGCCTTCTCTCTCTCTCTCTCTCTCTCTCTCTCTCACACCTTTCATCCTTGATCCTGTTCAGGTCTGCCCATCTCCTCAGGGACAACCTACTCACAGCTCAGATGGCGTGGAAATATTAATTAGTCCTAAACAAACGTCAAGAACATGTTGTTCACACACACAGTTAGACTGTCTCATTGACCAGTCAGGTTTCACAGTTTTCATCTCCATTCTACTACAAACAGCATTTTATGGTTTGCAAAATGAAACCCAACACAACATATCTCCCGTCACTTTGACCGTCAACACAATGATGAACTGGAGGTGTCTCACTGCTACTAACAATTAAATTAGCAGAGAAGAAAACTTCACCCTTCCAGTAGGCTGGCTACTGGCCAGACCTTTGAGTAATGTTCCAACCAGAGGAGGCATAACATCAGAAGAGGCTGAGGGCACAGGGGAGAACACCTTCTAGTTTCCTAATATGTATTATCTCCTTGGGTCTCCTGTCTGTCCACAGTGTTGGGGGACAGAGAATGTGTGTCAAAGGCTGGCATATTATCCCTGATGGCCTGATATCAGCACTAACTTGGGTTTCCTCTGCTCGGACCTTTTCACGAGAAGCCTGTATCAAATATAAAAAAATAACAATCATGAGAGATCTGACACATTAAAAAAAACCCATTTCACTCAAGAGACACACTGTTGGACGATGAACTATTTGGGTGGCTATACTGAGTGTGTTCTGGTTGGGTTTCCTGGATGTGTTCTGGGTCCGTGTACTGGGTTGATGCTTGGTGGGTGTACAGGGTGTGTGTACAGTGAGTCTGGTGTAAGAGGGTTGCTCTGCTCCTCTGCAGCTCAATCTTGCACTGTTCTGCGCTGTGATCAGAAGAGACCGACATGAGGAGAAGCCCCATGGTGAGCCACTTGGTACCCCCCAAGTAGCTCAGATTTGGAGTTAGAGACAGAGAGGGGAGGACGTACTCAACTCAACCAGGTGCTATTTCAGCCCAAGTAATCCTTACGTAATACAATCCTTTGACCAAGTCGTGGCCTAATGGTTAGGGAGTCGGGCTTGTAACCTTCAAGTTGCTGGTTCGATTCTCACACCGGCAGGATTCAAAGGTGGGGATTGTGAACAAACAGCACTCTCTCTGGCTTTGATACCATGACTGAGGTGCCCTTGAGCAAGGCACCAAACCCCCAATTGCTTCCCGGGCGCTGGAGCAATAGCTGCCCCACTGCTCCGGGTGTATGTGCACTTGGATGGGTTAAATGCAGAGGTAAATTTTGAGTATGGGTAACCATACTTGACAATATGTCACTTCACTTCAAGTGACTAATGTGTTTGACAAATCCACTTGCTCATTGTAATCTGTAACTCATCCTGGTTGGATCTGTTTTTTTCAGATGTCATTGAACCTGATAGACGTGAAATACATGAGGAATAACATATTAAAAACTGCGATTTACACAGCTCCACGGACTATGAACCACCAATGATGTTTGTAATTTTCTGCGGCCACATGACATTTAGCTAGATTTGTTTGATAAAGTGAAGGTTGAATGTGTACAGTCCTCCTCCCTCTGCTGTTTCTCTACAGTCCCCGGCCTCTCTGTGGGAGCGCCTCGCGCCCCAGCTGGGGGCGGGGAAGCCAAGGCGAGGTTACCCACCTCACACAGCTCTGCCTTCAACAACCACCTCAGCATGCCTTCCTTTCCTCCTCTCATCCCACTGAGCTCGTTCTTTCGTTCTCTGGTCTCTCTCTCTCTCTTGCTCCTTCTCTTTCTCTCGTTCTCCCTGTTCATTCCTTACCCTCTCTCTCCATTTCTCCCCTTCAATGTCCTTCGCTTTCCCTCCCTGCTTACTCTCTCCTACCAAGGCAATTAAAAACACTTTAAGGAAGTAGATGCAATGTGTAAATAAAGGCCTGAACCAGTGAAAGAGCTCAGCTTGAACAACCAGGGGTAGAGGAGTTTACACGTCCACAGACTACACACTATAACTGAGTGGACAACACATTCTAGATGACAAAACCAGTTCTGTCCTTTTATTATTAGAGTCATTAGGATGAAAATAAATTCATTGTATACAGTACCATGGCTCCAACCACAAACCCTCGTAGCTATAGATTTAAATTAAGTTGGTCGACAGCTCAGAGCTCAACCTAGCCCTAAAATAAATGTAACTATTCTCTGTTTCAGTAGTATACAATGTATTGCATCAGCCATGGGTAGATCTCAAGGACATGCTGAGGGAGGAGAAAGCATCCAGCAGAGTTGACTTGACGTTGCACGAAGAGTGTCAAGGCAACTCAAAGTTAGAACGTGACATTCAGCAAAAAATAGATACAGGTAGTATGCTGTCTGTCCCCTCTCCTCCGACTCACCATCCACCCATTTTGCTCTCCTCTATTGGGCCTGTTAACGTGCCACAGAGGGAGCAAGCTGATGTAGTAGATCGGAGAGGAAGAGAGAGAGGAAACAGACATGAAGTCAAGATGTATGTTGCTCTGAGTCAGTCTTCTCTCGCAGGGCCCGGTTCCATTAACCTGTCTACTGTGCCATCATGGAGTTATTAGCATGGTAATGTCTGCCGAGGTGGGCAAGAGTAGGGCTCCCCTGTCCTGGGTAATCAAGATGGATGCCCTGATGAGTGCTCCTCAACCCCTAACAGCCCCCCCCTTCCCCCCTCTAGCACAATCTTGCAAGTAATCACATGAGATGGTAGCATAGTCAGCCGAATTCCACTTGATAAACTGTATAGAAACAGACCTTGCTAGTGGGCAGCCTGGTGAGCTAGTGTGTGTGTCGTTATTCCCATGTGTGCATGTGTCACATCATCAATGGCACAGTCAACAAAAAGCTCTGCAGTTTGCCTGTGCGCTGTTGGCACCTCGGGACCTCACCCATCCACTTTAGGCTGCACCCAGTGGCAAATCAAGAACCCACACATCCACGCTTCCACCAGCCACACCCAAGTCCCTTTCCCAGCCCCGCCCCACTCTGCATTCCCATCCTCCACTTCCTCCCTTTCTCTAGCCTGACCCCCTCCCAGTTCAGACTCGGCTGCACAGTGTGTCTGTTGATTGATCCCACTGTATGATGGTGCGTGTCTGGAGTTCATTCCAATTAACCTTCACATGTTAGGTGAACAAGGGGCAGGACCAGGGAGGGGAAGGGAGGGGAGAGGAAGAGAGAGGGATGGTGGGTCTGCAGAGGAGTCCTTCCTCAGCGTGTTGGGAGGGTGACCTTCTGACGAAGCCCAGAAAGATGGCCAAACCGAAGCACTGGCCATAAAGAAAAGTTCATTCAGCCAACAGGATTCTGTTACTGATCTTGTTTGGGTGAAAGACTACAGATGAGAGTTAACGAGTTAACATCGTAAACCATGAGGAATTAATTGGGAAGCATTTTGAGGAACTGCTTTCGTGGGCCCTGATGTGAGCCTGTGTAAGGGAGGCAGAGGAATGCCAAGTTACTTGATGCATCTCAGTTTTGCACTCAAATCAATGATGAGAACCTTGGCAAAAATGTCACTCTATCAGTTTGTATGTGCCTACTTCTGTGGAGCTTGTTTACCAAGGGAAAAACTGAACAAGCAGCCCTGTCTTGTTCACATTGGCAAGAGTTACTCCTGAGCCCAACTGCAGTGGTTCTTAAAACTTTGGGGCAAAATTAATCCACGGGGAAGGGAGGCAGGGGATAAGCAGGAAGTTCATTTGCTGTAGAATGCAGTGTCGGTTATGATAGGAAAGTGGTTGGGGGGGCTGTCATGCTCTTCTTTTCTTAATGAAGTACTGGTGCAACAGTAACTAATGTATGCATTGATCAGAAAAAAATCAGCAACAACAAAAGTCTAAATAAAACACTGGAGAAAAAGCACAAGAATTCAGAGGGTCAAGAATGATGGCGATGTCTTGACAGGAACCTTGAACCGTCCTGTGTGACACAAGGGGTCATATGACCCCAGTTTTTCTCTCAAAGGTGTATCAGACTGTCAGATTGGGTCAGATGATGGGTTGAGTCCCAGATTGATCGCCTAGGCTCAAGAATTTTCACACCAACATATAAACGTCTGATGGATGCACCTCGTAAAGGCTCCAGAACAAGATCTCCTGCCCACCTGTGAGAAATGACATGGCCGATATATTACAGCATTCTCATGCTAATGATATTTATTTGACTCAATATTTTTATGAGCAACTTCTCCAGGGATCTTTACATCATGGCCCAAAAAAGCCAGAACGCCAATCAAACACAAACTCTGAGGGATTTGTCACATAGATCAACCCTTGGCCTTTGGGGAACGTTAACTTTGGGGCCGAAGAAAAAGTGGCCCAGATTCACTGGTCACGTGTAAAGGCCGTCTCTCTCTCTTTGACTCTTCTCTAACTTTCTCTCTCTCCCAGACCTCCTCCCACTGTCTCTTTTTCCTTCCCTTTCTTTGCTAATGAAACATGCAGCAACCAGTCCTACTGGGCTAAGCACCACTAAGTTCTTGTTTTTCAAGTGAGGTCTGAGGTCTTCCATCCCCCTTCAATTTCTCTCTTAGCATGATGTTAACTGTCACACTACTGATAGCAACTGATGAGAACGTGCCATGAGCAGACAACCTGTACTGTGAGCATGGCCTAAATAACTTGTATTTCCCCTGTGAGACATGGTGCATTGTCTGTATTTGCGTAGGTGTGTGGAAAGGACAAGGTTGCATTGCGCTTGGAAGCAGAAATTAGAGAGACACAGACACTATACCGTAGTGGAATAAATGATGGGTGAATTTATTCATGGAGCCCCTATGCTCCGACTTAACAGACAAAACCACTACCTATATGAGTCACTAGTATCCTGTTCTCGTTGTAAACTATGATTCCAACTCTGGGAATTGGACAATGAAGAAAGACAGTCACCGATGGATACATTTTTACTGAAAATAACGCTTTAAAAACATTTTAACCAACCATTGTCATTATTGGACAGTGGAAAACATCCCCCACTGTTGGTAAAAATGCATTAACATAAAGTTTCCACTTAGAATTCAAAGTCTCGTACCTATTACATTGCTATTCTAAGTAAAGGAACATCACCTGTTTTCATGTCCTGTGTCAAAATCACAAGCAGGATATCATCTCTTTCATAATTATAATATTAAAATAATACTTTGATTAAGACATTTGGAAATTAACAGTAACCTCACAATAGGTTTATAAAAACACATTTTCGTAAAAGTTGTCTTTATTCATAGTATGCAATGGAAAATCAATTTATCTTTAAAATAACTTTGCAGAGAAAGTAAGATCGTAGCTACACAATATACGAGTTCCCCTTCTTCCAAAAATACAATCACCACCAGACAAGGCGTCAGTGCAATCAAAGCAGCGTCAATCAATCATCATCAAACTCAATCATCCTCACCAGAGAGCACAAGGTAATCTGTTTAGATACACTGAAGAAGCCACAGGGGACAGACACATTTTTTCACTCACAGGAAGTGGATGTAAATGTCTTATTTGCTCATTGCTGACTAGAACGTTTCGTATCGATTAAAATTTGGGATGTGATGGAATTTCTTGATTTGTCTAATTATAGACATTGAAAATATCCTCTTCACTGGTCTAGGATGATAACTCAAACTCAAAGCAGACTGCTTGGCTCATTTGGTCAGGTCTAGTGTAATGGATTCAATCTTATCTGGGTCCATGGCAAGGACAGGCTACTCATTAGCAGAACTCTGTGACTGTCCTCCTCCTCTCCTTCAGCTCTATCAAGGCCAGAAAGACCCAGCATAGATGCCCTAGCCAGCTGAATATACTGTTAATGCGTTGGGTATGTTCCCTGGTGTCCTCAAATAATCAATTATCGGTCCTCTGCTTCTTCCTCTGTTAACGACACAGTATGTGTATTTTCAAATACATTTATAAATTATCAACATAATGCCAAGGAGTGAGAGGTTGATGACATCTGGTGAATTCATTCAACATATATTGACTCTGTAGCCAAACACCATAAATCTATGATGAACAAGTGAAACTTGTTACTATCTAATTCTATAATAAAACAAAATAAGCACATGATTTACTGTATATAACATAGTTTATGTTAATTTGCTAACTACTCTATTCATGACTTTGATATATTTACTCTTAATTAGTCTGGGTTTTTCCTTCAGAAAGACATGAGTAAAAGACAGTTGTGTGCAGAAGAGGAAGCAGGAATTATATTTAGACTACACAAAGATTGCGCTCTTTGTTGTAAGAGTTGCAAAGACGCACTTCAGAATTTCACCTCAAACATTCCATTCCCAAGTATGGAGGACACAAGAACTGTCTTGTTGGGATCAAAACAATAGAAACAAGGCAAAGTAAAAGAAGGTTTCTAAAACTGTTCAAGAAACATTGCACTGTGTATTGCTACAGGGTATAAATTGGGAGATAATGAGTCTAACAGACACGCGCGCACACACACACACACATATATGTATATCAGCATTAAAAAAACCTGCCTTGTCTAAAACAAGTACATGGTTGCAGTTATGGTAGCTAGCCTGCAAACATTTGCACAATGCTGAGTGGACTATGCAGGTGCTCTTCTGACCCTATCACACGAATACTATGTTGAAAATGTCCATTACAAATAGTGCTACATTACTGGCTACTGAAAACATGTACAATTCAACTATTATTAATAAAATAATCAAAGCTTGTTTGACAATACAAACCGATAGAAACACAAACTTCAAATGTCAAATTTACACCTCAGTGAAGACAGGAGAAAGTAGAAATATATTTGATTAGTTGTGTGAAATCTGATATGACTACTGCTTCTAAAAAAGGTTAGTATTACATCCATCCATCCATTATCTACTACTAATCCCCGGGAGGGATTGCAGTGCCGCTTGTTCCCATTTAGGGGGTCACGGGTGACTGAAGCCTAACCCAGTAGCTTTCGGGCCATAGGCAGGGTACACCCTGGACTGGGGCCAGCAAGTCGCAGGGCTTTAGTATTACATATTAATTCAATTTGTTGAAAATAAAGAATATAACGTTTATGTAGCCTCTGTTCTCTACTTCTCTATCATTTACCGTATCCACAAAGACAAGCTCAACACAAGATGTCTTTCGCTTGTTCCCCTCAGATGAGAATAGACACATAACCCTCATGGTTCAGTCACCTGCAGCACACCACACACACTGAACCACACGCGTGCACACACTGGCACGCACACACATACACACACTGGCACACACAAACGCAGGCAGGCACAGGCAAATGAAGAATCATGGTACTCTTGTTCATTTCAGTGGAACACTTTAGAGGGGAAATGGGAAAATAGCACTTACAATTGTGTTAGTTTCACCCTTAAGCAAACACTCACATCAATTAAGCTGCCATGAAAGCCCCTCCTATCCATGGCACATATAAGTGCATCACACCCACTCCATCCCCAACTGTAACACTAGCATCAGTTGGGACTCAACAGTTACATATAAACAACACAATTGCAATATCAGGAGATAAGTGATCTGGGATGTGGGTTTCATGAGGATGTGTTTAGACTAAGTGTGACAGCAGGTATAGAACAGAATAAGAAAAGCTCTACTTTCCCTCTCCACAGTTTGTTAGTGTTTCAAAGGGGTTCATTAATATTGTATTATATTTGTTATCTTTCAGTTTGCTGTTAAGTCTGACAGACACTGTGCATATGGTATTTCAAAAGGGAAGCAAAGACGTCAGGCTAGACTGAAGTATGAAGTAGTTATAGGAATACTTCAGAATTATGAACAACGTACAGAAAGATAATTGATTTATTAATGCAGCGAGAGCCTATATAAGCCACCTATTACAGCTGCTGTTTCCTTGTTCTATAGGGCAGATGTCAATAGTGCTGCTGTTTCTTGTTATAATATAAAGGGTTGCACTGTCGTATCTACCAAGTCTTGGTATTTATTAGTACAGTACAAAATTCTGAGAGGGATTACAACCATTCCCTCAGAGTTCAAGAAGAAAGTCTGTATCTCCTTGCAAAGATCAAATTAAAATAGCTAATAGGTAATAGATAAAAGGTTCCACTTAACCTAGTTTGTGGAAATTCTAAGAAACTCACACAGATGTCCTGTATGCAGTGAAACACATTTGATTTCCCTGACCCTATCCTGAGATCCCCAATAAGACGGAGAGACCCAGGAACACATGATCTCATGTTCCATTACACATTGGCATGGTTGAAGGCTCAGTAAGAAATATGGGATGACGTTAACCTGAGTTATTCCAACAATCCAAATACAAAACCAATAGTTAGTGAAAATAAGTGTTTCTATAATAGATATTTTGTAGATATTTGAAGATTAAATTTTGACATTTCATGTGAAATATGTGTAGATGTTGAAAATATATTCGCTAATGCTCAGTCAACATTGTTAAATACATATCTAGTTTCTAGGAGTGATTTAGCTCTAGATCTTGGAAATCACTCTTCATCCATTTGCTCCCTTTCTCAAACTGTAGATAGGCAAGCTATGGGGAATCACCCACCATCTTTTTTTCCTCAGAAAAAAATCTTCCATCTTTGTACAGGAAGTTCTCTCCTCCCTCTCTTCCGCCTCACCTCAAAGCCTCCCTTCCACTGATACAAAACTCTATTTTGCGTCTCCTGACACATGTAGGCTAAATGACGCGTCTCTCCACGGCTCACTCCCTTCTCTCTATCTCCCACTCTCCGTAGAGGAGATCAATGGGTGAAAGGTTTAAAAATAAATGGGCAAATGCACACCTTGCCACAGTTGCAAACACAGTCACCCACTTGGCTTCACACCCGAAAACGCGAGTTCCCCAAAACACCTGAACTAAGCTAGAGTGGTTGAACCTTGTCTGGAAGGTTAAGCAGAGTACAGAACACTTCTGCTCGGGCCCTCTCAACCAATGCCCCTAACATAGGCTTTTAAAGGATGAGATAGAAGCTAACCGCCGATTGGCTCAAATAGGATCAGACATGTCACAAGAGGTCGTCATAGTCAAGGAGCTTGGAGTGTTGGCGAGTTTTCCATAGACGGAAGAGACGGAAGTCAAAGTACATTTCGATCATCTCCTTACCTGAGGACAGAGGGACAGAGACAGGAAGAAAAGGCGGACAAGGTGAGGTGGAGTAGTAAATCAATACCGGGTCTGCACAGGCCAATTTATTTACCAAGGAATTAATGATTTCAGTGGAACGATATGCTTTAGTATTTAGGCTCCTTTTCTCTGGGTTGTCACAAACTGTTCACAAATGACGGATTGAAATTCAGGTGTTCAAGTTTATCTCAATCAGGCAGCTTGGAATGGTCAATAGTAAATATAAAGAGAGAGAAAACGAGAGACAGAGCAAGATAGAGTGGTGGAAAAGGCCAATGGGAGTGGGGAAACACTGGAAATAATTAGAATTTAATTGGCAAATAATTGTCATGACATCAATAACTGTCAAGGAGAAGAATGATGAAGGCTGTGTCCGGAGCTTTACTGGGTTTGCGCATTAACATTATATTTGTTTACTTCCTCTTGTCTTTTTACCTGTGCAGGCCAGCTAGCTGTTTATGATTAATGCTTACTATTACCATTCCAGATACAGTCATGGCCAAAATTGTTGGCACCCCTGACATTTTTCCAGAAAATGAGGTATTTCTCACAGAAAAGTATTGAAATTACACATGTTTTGCTATGCACATGTTTATTTCCTTTGTGTGTATTGGAATAACACAAAAAAAACAGGAAAAAAAGCAAATTTGACACAATTTCACACAAAACTCAAAAGATGGGCCGGACAAAATTATTGGCACCCTTAACTTAATATTTGGTTGCACACCCTTTGGAAAAAATAACTGAAATCAGTCGCTTCCTATAACCATCAATAAGCTTCTTACATCTCTCACCCGGAATTTTGGACCACTCTTCTTTTGCAAACTGCTCCAGGTCTCTCATATTGGATGGGTGCCTTTTCCCAACAGCAATTTTAAGATCTCTCCACAGGTGTTCAATGGGATTAAGATCTGGACTCGTTGCTGGCCACATCAGAACTCTCCAGCGCTTTGTTGCCATCCATTTCTGGGTGCTTTTTGAAGTATGTTTGGGGTCATTGTCCTGCTGGAAGACCCATGATCTCGGACGCAAACCCAGCTTTCTGACACTGGGCCCTACATTGCGACCCAAAATCCTTTGGTAATCCTCAGATTTCATGATGCCATGCACACAGTCAAGGCACCCAGTGCCAGAGGCAGCAAAACAACCCCAAAACATCTTTGAACCTCCACCATATTTGACTGTAGGTACTGTGTTCTTTTCTTTGAAGGCTTCATTACATTTTCGGTAAACAGTAGAACGATGTGCTTTACCAAAAAGCTCTATCTTGGTCTCATCTGTCCATAAGACGTTCTCCCAGAAGGAATTTGGCTTACTCATGTACATTTTGGCAAACTGTAGTCTTGCTTTTTTATGTCTCTGTGTCAGCAGTGGGGTCCTCCTGGGTCTCCTGCCATAGCGTTTCATTTCATTCAAATTTCGACGTATAGTTCGCGCTGACACTGATGCACCCTGAGCCTGCAGGACAGCTTGAATTTCTTTGGAACTTGTTTGGGGCTGCTTATCCACCATCCGGACTATCCTGCGTTGCAACCTTTCATCAATTTTTCTCTTCCGTCCACGTCCAGGGAGATTAGCTACAATGCCATGGGTTGCAAACTTCTTNTGGGGATTTGAACTCAATGGAGTACGGCCTCATCATCATCTTCAGATTTTGAATAAGCTGCAAGGAGAGCAAGAGATTTCAGAATTTTTCATGTAAAAAAACCTTTCATACAAAGCACACAAATTGCTAGCAATTAATCCATGTAGAATTGTCTGCATTGAATAAGGATAATCTTCAGGGACATTTGATCATTTATAACTCCCAATACAACTTGACAAAGATGAAGATAAAGGTCAACAGACCATTAAACCACTGCGAACATTCTAGAATTCTCAAGGCAGAGTAAGTTTAGCGGCCCAGATGAGAGAACATTAAAATGTAATGTATGTGTGTACAATTGACTGAATTCTATGACCACAAGAAATGGCAGTCCGGGCCTGTGCATTACAGCTTGTGTGTATATGTGAAGTGAAGTGACGTATTGTCAAGTATGGTTACCCATACTTGAAATTTACCTCTGCATTTAACCCATCCAAGTGCGCACACAGCAGTGAGCAGTGGGCAACCGCACTCACACACAGTGAACATACACCCAGAGCAGTAGGCAGCTACTGCTCCAGCGCCCGGGAAGCAATTGGGGGTTTGGTGCCTTGCTCAAGGGCACCTCAGTCATGGTATTGAAGGCAGAGAGAGTGCTGTTTATTCACAATCCCCACCTTCAATTCCTGCCGGTGCGAGAATTGAGCCAGCAACTTGAAGGTTACAAGCCCGACTCCCTAACCATTAGGCCACGACTTCCCCATATAAATGTGTGTACAGTACAGTATGTGTACTTGTGTTTTGTATGAATCAGTAAGATTCTGAAGATTTCCGTATGATTCTCCTCTTTTATCTGCTACCCTCTTCTCCGCTTGCTCCCTCTGGTCCACACCAACCACTGCCCCTTGGGGCGTTTCCCAGCCAACCAGCATGCTTAGCTTGGAAGCATTTCCTCTCAGCTAGTGTCACTGAGGCAGTGATGCGAACACAGACTAGATTAATGCTTTGGACTTCTGGAGGAGCGGTTAAATGGGTCATCTCAATCTATATGAGAGGTCAAAGGTTAAAGGCCCACCGATCCACCTTTACTGTGCCAACAACAAGCAGGCACACAATTATAACGTGACTTCTACAAACTAGGTTGCTGTCCTCACGACTACTGCCACTTTGCAGCAGCAGAAAATCCCAGGATTCTTCTGACACGGGCAGTTCTAGATATAGTTTAGTCACAGCAGGTCAGGTAAGAATGTTCCAACCATTGTGCTTTATGGAGCAAATATTTTTTCTCTCTCTTCCTTGATACCTTCAGAAACAGGTTCCTCTCAGGAAGTGTTTAAGAGCCAAAAAAATATACAAAGATGAAAAACAGCAGAGACAAAAACAGACAAGGGAGGATCTAGGAGAGGGGCTCAGATAGGCTGGGTGGGCCTCTTCCGAAGCAACGGATCTATTAATAGAGCGATGACTAAAGCTGGCAGGCTCCCCAGAGGTATGCAGGTAGCCAAGGAGAAGAATTGCTAAATGCAGCAAAGAAAAGCCCATCGTGTCTCCTAGAACTCGTGCGGCCCATAAACTACAGAGCACCTTGGAATGTCAGAGTGATGATAGCTCTTGCCTCTGTGAGTGAGAGCTGAACTTCTTGTATGCGAGAAAAGAACCTCTAATGCCAACAGGGATGCTTTTTTTGCGTGTACCAGAGGGTGTTCGCGTATGTGTGGTTGTGTCTGCTTGAGTAAACACTTTGACTGGAGCATGTGCATATGCATGGATTCTCAGGTGTGACTTCATTAATATTTCAGTGTGTGGGTGCTCATATGAGTGTGTTGAGATGGAAGGAGGGAGAAAGAGATGGTATGTCTGTGTGTTGGGGTCCAGATAATGTATTTTTTGTGCCCTATGAGTTATGTTGACTCAGTCTTTGACCACATGAGAGGCAAGGGTCACAGAATACATGCATGCTTGTGTATATGTGTAAAATACTCACTCGTGTGAATGTGCATCCATGCGTGCGTGCGTGTGTGTGAGTATGTCAAATGTCAGCAAGAGGTGAAAGAGGCTGCTGTCTGTCACTCTGACAGAGCTACTGGCTGTTATGCTGTCTGTCAGTCTATGCCCCTCAGTGTGTGTGAATGTGTTTTTCTGTACTGTATATGACAGTGTATGTGTTTATGGTATATGACAGTGTGTGTATGTGATGGCTCTGTCCTGCTGCTCTTCCTGATCTTCACGGCCCTCTAGCGTGCTCCAGAATTCAGGCTGCCTATCACATGTGACAGAGTGACAGCAGGCTCAGCAGACAAGCAGAGGACAAGGTGACAGGAGTTCCTTCTGCCTCCTAATGCATGCTGTAGGATGGCAATTATAGTGGTGAGCACTAGACATACACAATTATACACACATACACGCATGCAGGCACACACACACATACATGCACACACGTTTGCACACAGACACACATGTACACACATACGCACATAAATATATACATATATACACGCTAAAAACTCTACCTTTTCTCCATTGGCACTCCCAAGGACATAGCAGCCCATAATGTGGATGAGGTTGGGTTCAGGGTTCAGCTTGCTCATCAACCTGCTGAGTCTCTTCCAAAACCTGCCCACAGGAGTCAAGATCAACACTTGGCTTCCTGTACATCATACACACACAATGACAATAATGGGCAAGACAGGTAAAAGCTCTTACTGAGTCATGTCTTCCTCCTTTTCCACCTTGGCAAAGGTCGCAACTTTGTTTTTAAGCAGGTACAAGTGTCCGGGCCCGCCCTGAAACAGAGCTTCTTCTATTTAGGTGACTCACTCAGATGTGTGGCACGCTGTAAAGCCATGAAGCAGTCCTCCACCTCACCTGACAAAAGATGAGCATGTTCCAGATTCTACAGCCTTTCCTATAGGCAGCCAGCTTCTTATCTATCTCCTCTGCAATTGAATAGAAAGAGGCAAGGGAGAGAGAGTGTGTAAAAGAGTGAGAAACAGAGGGAGAGAGAGGATAGCAGAGGGAAATGTAATTTATTCTGCAGACATTGTGCTTTTGAGTAAGTTCTCAGGAGTCCACACATACAGAGGCAAACAATGACTCATAATACAATGCTTGAACTAGTTGATTCTGAGGCAGTTTCACAGTTTCTTACTCACCAATAATATCATCAAATGTAGCATGTTCATGATCCTAGAGACAGGAAAAGAACCAAGAAATTGCACTCTGAAACATCACACAGAATCTCCCCTCACTGCATAAAATAGATTCATAACTATAATATTCTTTGATCATTTTAATACAATTACATTCTTGATAAATATGATAAGCTGATAATGTAATAAACAGACACTCGTACCAAAGGGTATATCACTGATTACAGCAAAAAGGAATGAGAGCTACTCACATAAAGGATTGGGATGATGGAGGTGTCATCCCGTCGTATTATATTGGGAACGTACTCTGCCTTTGGCACTTTGGAAGATATCAGCTGTGACAGACAAGGCAGGGACACATCAGCTAACCTTCTTCCAGTGGTTCTTGCAATAGCATGGAGTCACAGGTATATGAAAAATTGATACTCAGACAGCCAAGTGATTCTTTGATGTGCGGGCATGGAGTGGACCTGTCTCACCATGATTTTGGGAGGGATGAAGTCGTCCCCTTGGCACGCTGCTCGCTCCGCCTCTCTCTCCTCCTCCCAGTCGGTGTCCTCGCACAGCTCTTCATCTAACACCCCCGAGGAGGCTTGCAGGTCCCCACCTGGCTCACACACACACACACACAAACATATAGAAGAACACACGCACACACACACACACACACATGAAAGATCTCACCCATACATGGACACATGCACAAGCGCACACATAAACAAGAACACTCCCCATGCACACACGATGTAGCACATAAATATACAACACCCCTCCAGACACACACGGACATGATGAAAGGAGAGTACACTAGCAAGATTAGTGGAGCACACCAGATCAAAAGCATTGGGCACCTGCTTCTCAGAGAGAAACATCAAGTACAAAAGACAACTACAACAAACAAAATCTGCATCTCTCCCATAAAACACCTCTGGCACAAAGACAACAGAATGGACACCGAGATGATGATGAGAATGCAGATGAGCCATGACAGGCACAGGCCGACAGATCCAGTCAGATCCAGGACACAGGGACAGGAGACAAGACAGAGGGTCACAATGCCTGGCCAAGACACAAGGGATGGCGCATGTGTCTTTTGTGAGCAAACGCATTTGACTGGCTTGTGCAGAGGACTGAGGTTTCTGTGTGTCTGCATGTGCGTGCGCGTGGGCGAGCCTATGGACTCACTGTCTCTGGAGTCGTGGAGAGAGTCAGGCTTGACCGGGGTGGGGTCACTCCAGGAACGGCTGAAGCTCTTGGCACGGCGTTCGGCAAATGCTGACGAGCGAGTGAGGAGGGAGAGAGAGTCACACACACCACATGGCAGCAACCCCATTTCAACATGCGTCCATGATCCACACCGATCCCCATCGCAAACAAGTTCATACACCATCACTGATGAAGAACATCTTATTCCGCAACCCTAATCTGGGAGTCTTAGCTTAGAAAAGGAGGTCATTGACACTGTGATCTTGCGAGTTGAACAAGAACCCAGAACCACAACACTATAAGCCAGGCCACACTCACGGGACACAGGCTATACACATCTAGAAGTGTTATCCATCACAGAGGATAATCACACAACCCAATGAAATGGAGGTCAGGTGTTTACACGCTGCAGCAGAAACACATAATGAAGTTGATCGCACATGCTAAGATGGTGCAGGTGACAACACACACACGCAGACTCACTCTGAACCTTGATCCTGCGACTTCCCACCATCCTGAGGTGCTTCCGGAAGTTTCTGTCATTAGGAAGAAGAGAAAGCAGGAAGAGAGGGACAGGAATGGTATATGAGGGTCATGCAGAGTTAAGGCACAGAAATAGAGGGAGGAAGGGAGAAAGAAAGAGAATCCCTGGTTAGTATTTAAACTGTAAAAAATTCACAAAAAGTAATTAATGTTTTAAACAGCTTCATTGCTGTTTACAGGCCTTAAAAGGGATGAGTGTTGGAAGTTAATTAAATCGTACCCGTCATTCAATTCAATCACTTGAACATCAAGTCGTGATATTTCTAGTTTTCCAGAGATTATCTGTATATCAATGTTACTCCAGGGCAATAAATGAAAAAAATAAGTGAATATCAAGTTCCAACTAACACTATTAGCTTCTCTTACACCTCTTTCTCCTCATCCCATTCTCCTCTGCTCATTCTCTTACCCCCTCTTTTCTTCTCCCAGTCTGTTCCTCCCCTATAAATCATGCTTATCTCATCCTCTCTCTTCTTCCCTCTCTACCTCCACCCTCCTCATCTCTCTTCCCTCTCTTCCTCCACCCTCCTCGTCTCTCTCTTCTTCCTTCTCTACCTCCACCTTCCTCCTCCTCGTCTCTCTCTCCTCCCCTCCCACTTTCACTCTGATCACAGTCGGAGGTTCTGTATTTAATCAAAAGTTATGATTCATGTCCATCATAAAAATATCCTATGTATATACATATATGCACACACATACACACATACATTTGTGAATGTGTGTGTATTTGTGTGAGAATGTGCGTACTAGCAGCTGTGCAAGGTATAACTGCCCTTGGGTCACCAGCAACACTGCCTGCTAAAAGGGAAGAAAAAATGAGGAGAGGTGAGGAGAGGAGACAGCCAAGAGAATAAAGGGTAGGTTAGGGAGAGGAGAAGGGACAAAGAAGAGAGGGAAAGATGAGAAGGAAAGAAAGAGAGAGGAAATGAGGGTTTGAAACAGCCCTAACTGACAACAACTGGAAGGGGTGATTATCTCTTAAAGGTGTTTTTTGCCATCATCAATACCTGCTTGTTTGACTGGTATTGTGCCGCTGAATTCTTCTCTGAGTTATGGACCTAGCCATGGGTGTTCCTAATACACAAAGTGCAGCAAGGAATATCTGCCTCAGCATTCTACTTTAGTGGAAAGTGTTGCTTAAATAGTTTCCTTAAAATTGAGGACAGTTTCATAATTTATTTTCTCAATATGCATTACATGATATGTCTATGTTTTCTATTAGTCCTTCCTATTAGGATTCAGAAAATTATATTTATATATTTAAGGGTTACAGAAACAGCTGGTTTTGAAATGAGATATTATTGTGTCACAAGGCATCAAAGACATGGAGCGCTGATTAGACTTGCTGTGTGAGAGGACATGATGCAGCGCCTGAAATAGAGTCATGACTCACTGAGGTCTGACATGTTCAGGGTGAGTTGCTGAAGGCGAACTTCAAGTATTTAAAATAACCCCTCTCTTCAATCGTGACTATTGAAATCATTTCTTTTTCTGGAGAATAGATTTCGATATACCTCTCTCAGTTGAATCGAGTTGTGCTGATGCTGTTCAGTCAAAGATTCATCTGTTTGAGGATCTCAACAGTATGTTTCCTTACGTGAAACTGGTCCTTATGTGAAACTAGTAACTGGTAACAAAACCTCATGTCAACATACAGTGTAGGACAGTGGTGTAGTCTACTTTTTTGTAGTGAGTATACTGTGATTTTCTCCACCCAGCCGCATACTCACCCATCCCAGAGCAAAACCCCATAAGCATCACCACATTTACTAATGCATAAAGTATGCCTCTATATGTAACAAAACATTCGGAAAGACTTCTTATGTTATCAACATGTCAATCAATGAAGGTGACGACAAACCCAGGTGACATGCCACACCACGGCAGCCCCAATAGCAATATAGATGGGGTGAATTTATGAATGCATGTGTTAAGGTTCTGTCACAAAACGATGTTGTTACGTATCCTGCGCTTTTTAAAGTGGGTATGTGGAAATCCTTGACATTTCTTAGTGGGTATACGGCGTATACCTGCATATCACATAGACTACACCACTGGTGTAGGACACTGTAGACTTTCCAAATGGTGTTTCACATTCAAACCCACATCTCAGACATCGCTGGTACTCTGACGTGACGTTGTGTATGGAGGACATCAACCTTGGAGGAACAGTGCTGCAATGCCAAATATTGAATCACACACCCCTTCCCCACATTGAAGAGCAGTGAGCTAACCTCAAGTTGGGGTTGGTGCACTGTACATGGTCAAACATCACTGCACTCCAGTGTTTAAAACTGATTAAAACTGTCATAATCATCAGTAAATTGTCACAAGCTAATTCATAGAGACACGCCACTGGCTATGTTGCTGTCCAGCCTGTGGCCTGATATATGTTACTGTGCCCTCAATGATCAGGCGCATCATTAGATATGTCCATGCCTCCACACATACACACCAAAGCAATGTTGACACACACACAGAAATACACACAAACAACACACACAAAAATGCACACAGAATCACAATCATCAAATGTAACAGTACCAAGATAACCCATAAACCGTTTATGTAAAGACTTAATCAATACCACCCGCTCACGATGAACTGAAAAAAACAAGGAACCAACAGAACAGAAGATCCAAGATCGACTGGCCACCTTGGCACGGTCCAAGGATCATAGAGCAAGTGTATATATGAGGATTGTTGATGCGTGTAGGGTTGAGAGTGGATGTCATTAGGGGGTGGGTCAAGGCGGGGACACACAGGACAGGACAGCCATGGTCACGGTACCTCTCCATGGTGGCAGTTGCCTCCTGTTCCCTTTTCCTCCTCTTTTTCTCGGCAATCCCCCGGAAAGCCCTGGTGGGATGTGTCACAGTGTTAACGGTATCGGAGGACTGAGCGGGGAAGGGGGGGGGGGTCTGTTGGGTGTCAGGTTGGGGGTTTGGGGGGAGGGGGGTTTGAGCGAAGGGGTTAGTAGAAGGGGAATTCACCAAAGGGGGAAGGGGGGGGGTGAGCCCAGACTAGCACGACAAGACTAGTGGGTTAGACTCAATGTCACAGGTGTTATCCGACCAGACAGAGATGGTACGCGCACACACGATTAAAAAAATACAAGTGAAATCAGGTACCATGACCACACCATTCACCAGGAACCAAGGAGTGCATTCCAGACAGACAAGTAGTCACAACGGTGGATAAGACAGGAAACTGCGCACGTCGTTGATTGCATGTGTGCTTGTTGTGTTTGGGCGGGTGTGTGTCAGGACCCGTCGATCTCAGAAGGAGATTTGAAGGAGCTTTGACAAAATGCCAAGAGAAGTAACCATCATCAGCGTGTCAGGGTACGATCCATGTCCGACAAACTAGGGTTAATAGCTGACAGCAAGACAGTTGATGAGAGCTACGTACCCATGTGTGTGTGAGTGTGTGTGTAAGTGGGTACAGTATGTGTGTCTGTGCGTGAGAATGAAAAAAGAAAAAGAAACCAAGCAGGAGAATAAAAGAGTGTGAAAGGGAGAGAGAAAGGAAAATAGCTATTCTGGAAATACTTTCTAAATGTTCCTATGGAATGCATACCAATAACCCATTCAAGGCACTGTACAAATCGTCTATTCATGTTACAAATTGCTTCTGGTTGAACACCAGTGCATCATCAGAACCCCCATCAACCCCCAACATGTCCTTTCCCTGCGTTTCTACACTCTACACCGTTGCGTAATCGTCGCCATGAGCAGCTCCCTTTTTCCTTGAGAATGCAGGAAGTTTTTTTTTGTTGCGATGCTATGGCGCCGATCAGAGATGAAAGGAACATTCATTGGTGTCTGGGTTTAGGATGGCGTTATGGTCCAACCTTGCCTCTGTTCAGAAATGGTACACCGTGTCTTGACCTACAGCCTGCTGTGCACTACCTTGTCTGATCAAGTAGAAGCAGACTTGGTTCAAATCTTTCACTGAATACAATTCCACCTGGTAATCACACAGTCCATGCATTTGCTCAGTGTTTGTTGCTTCAGTGTTGTTTTTTGGGGACATTGAGCAATTCTATCTTATTCTTCATAACTTCAAACACTCAGCCCACTTAGCCCGACAGAGAGGGAGGTTACAGTAAGGACCACAACGAGATGGGCAGGACACAGAGGGAGAGAGACAAGGGTTAAACATAGGTTACTGTAACCATCTGAGGGTAGTAAGGGAAGTGAGAAAGAGAGAGAGAGAGAGGAGAGAGAGAGAGGGAGGAGAGAGAGAGGAAGGGAGAGAGGGAGTGAAAGAGTTGCAGAACTACTCACGATATTCTACAGACGCAGGAGTTGTCCACAGGCAAAGTAAAGAAAAGAAGAAGAAGAAAAGTTAGACGCTTCAATGAAAGAAGCAGAAAGATTGTGCAGATAGAAAATGCTATAAACAGTGGGGTACAAGCCAGCTGTCCATCCATGGAGATATATTTCATTAAATACAGATAAGAACCCTGAAGTCAAAAACAGTCAGTGTAACTCCTTACTTTGTGAACAGTTGGGCTGGAAATTACGTTTTTTGTTGGTATTAAATATTAAAAGGTTAAAGACTTCAAATGCCATGGATGTCCACTAAAAACAAGAAAATAACTCAAACTCGACTTGAACCAGGTACATACAAAAAACAACTCAAACACATTCTTATAGAGAGAGAGAGAGAGAGAGAGAGAGAGAGAGGGAGAGTGGGTGGGAGGGTATGTGAGTGAATGAGCCAGCCAGCCACAAGCCAGTCAGCCAGCCACAAGCCAGTCTGCCAGCCAAGCAGCAGGTCAACAAGTTATCGAGTGAGAAAGAAGGCCAAAAGATTCCGAGTCAGAAAAATGGAAACAAAGACTTTGGAGAGATTCAGTAGAGATAAGGGGCAAGGAATCCAAGAAGACAGGAAAGGAGAGGAGAGAAGAAAAGAGGAGAGGGGAGAGAAGACAACTGCACTGTAAGGGCCTTTTGTGTGTGTGGGTCATAATTAGTAGCTCTCAAGACAGGTGATAATTAAGCAGTCAGTGGAGTTGAAACTGGGAAGTGTGTGTGTGTGTGTGTGTGTATGTGTAGATAGAACAAAAATAATTAACCCACTGGGGTGTCTCACACACTCAGGGACCTTTCAATACTGTATTCATCTTAAAGAACTCCTGTCTTCACTAACATTCTGTGTCCAAGACTGAGCCATATGGTAGACACTAGCTGCGGCCCAGGTCCCCGTACTCAACTAGAGAGTGTGTGGGTCCCAGTTTGTCTGTGGCTGTGTGTGTGTTTGTGTGTTATATCCCATACTCACGCCTGCATGGTGGTGGTTGCTGTCTGGAAACTAAACATGTTCTCTTTCGGAAACCAGCTATTAGGATTGTCTTCTGCAGTAAGTAGAAAAGAAAGGAGGGGATCAGCGAACACAAAGTGTTTCCCCTAGTGGGTGGTAACCATTCACATTTGGACACCAAAGGATTAACTGGGGACGAAAGGCACTTGGGGAAGAAGTTATGCGAAGCCGTCTCTCTCTCTCTCTCTACTCCTCCCTTCCTCCTCACCCCTGTCCTCGGTGGAGCACCGGTCCTCGCTGTACATCCTCTCCAACTTCTTGCGTTGCTTCCCTCCATCACGAGGAGAGGTGTCCAGGTCTAGGGACCGCTGGCTTTGACACGGCCCCCGGATGCATGTCACGCATGGGCTGCAGTCCTCCCGGGACCCCCCTCTCTTCACCCCCCAGTCTCGGATGTTGTGCACGCTGCCTGAGCTCTGGAGCGGCTGCGACTGAGATGACCCATGGTGGGCTCCATGGTGGTGGCTGCCATGGGAGTTGGTTCCCCGGTGATGGTTGCGGGGCTGTTGATTGGCCGCGGCTTGAGATAAGGGCCCCTCCCTGGAGCCCTTCAGCACCTCCAGCTCCAGGCTGTCGGTGCTGCCCCGCCTCCCCAGCATGCCTCCTTCCTTGGTGATAGTGTAGACCCGCGCTGGCTTCTCGCTGACCTCTGGGCACCTGGGAACAGGCTGCTCCTCAGAGGAGAAGCTGCGCTCCACGGAGAGCCGGCGCTTGGAGGAGGCCTGGAGACCGCTGGGGAGTGGAGAGAGTTGGGGCTGGGGCTTGGGCTGAGGCTGGGGCTGGGGCTGGATCTGAGCATGGGTCAGGAACTGGTCCTGGAACTGGGCCTGGGACTGGAGCTGGGACTGAAGCTGGGACTGGGGATGAGTCTGCGGTTGGAGTTGGGCCTGGGGCTGGATGGTCTTGGCTACTGGCTCAAAACGACTTTTGTGAGACAGGCTATTGTTCTGGAGGCGGCTGATGTCAGGGGACTCCGTGTCCTGGCCGATGGAAGTGTCGGACAACAGATGATCTGGAAATAGACATAAATGGTGTGAGGGAAGGAGAGAAGAAAAGACAGAGAGAGACAGAGAATTAAAGCGTGACAGGGAGAGAGCAATTGAGAACAGGAGAATTCTGTTAATCTTGCGCACTCATGGCCTTGGCAACATGTGAGTAAACACCTGCAAGCCAATAAAGCTTTTGGGGGACGATCAAATAGGAAGAGATAGTTGACGGAGGTGGAACACAGAAGAGACAAAAAGAATAAAAAGGGATTTAGGAAAGATAACCTGGTGGCCAGACTGGATAACCAGTTTCAGAGTCTGAGTAGAGCATGCATATTGCCAAGAAGCCACAAGAAACAACTTTAGAATAAAGTAACTTATAAATGAACACATTGTAGTAAATTGCCGTAGTAAAGTGATTTGAAGACTGAATGTACAGCGCAGAACATTACCTACCTGACCCGTTGTGGTTCTCTGGATGAGTGTGAGACAGGTACTCTCCAAATGCTCTGGCTGCTCTGCAACAACAAGCGCGCAATGCACTGATTATAAACAGTGTCACTGTTAAAAGCAGAATGGTGTCAATTGTCAAGTGACTTATCTTGACCCATTTTCTGAGTGTTCACCTGAAAAGGGGTTGCTCTATGTAACTGGGCTACATATTACCCCATAGTTGAACAGATTAGGCTATTACAACCCCAATTAAACTGCCTACAATCAACCTTTATTTTGACAACTCCTACACGAAGTAGGGCCATATGTGGTTATTGCAGTTTTGAGTGGTTGCTGCACTCGGCGGCTGTCAGTAGGCCACACAGGGGAATAGAGGTATGGAATTATCCACTCCTACTTTCTGTCATACCACCAGTACAGTGTGGAAACACACACACAAATGTTCAACATCAGTATTTAAACACATAATAAAAGAATGGTTTCATATTCCACAATTATCCCCTGTGGTGACTTTCATGGGCTTTTTATAGCTGAAAAACAGAACTGTGTGACTATAAATGGTTCTCATTTCAACCTACAGTGTCTACAGTCGACTTCTGGCCAATGTTCACTGCTACGCAATGTACATTTACAGAATGTCTGGTTTACACTGAAACACCACCTTCATTTTGGTTGGCTTCACAGACAGGCTAGAAAATGCTACAAGGGGCTGCAAAGTTCCCCCTGATTGAAACAACCGACTTTCCCAGTTACAACTGGTTTCCAATTGACAAAACATTCATAATCATAATCAAATACTAGTGGTTTGTGACCCACCATCCAGACCACCTCCATAGCTACGTTTTTCTAATTGTCAAGAGAAACATGCTTGTTGTTTGACTTGAGACAGTTTAAATGTTTCCAATCAAGCAATCCTCCTACCATTTTAGCACTCCCAAAGAGATTGTCTGCAAAAACGTACGCTTAAACTGTGCATAAATACTGTGATAGACACCCGTGCAGATAATCATCCCTGTACCCTCCTCAGATTTGGAATAAGGGTTATTTGGAGTAATTAAACATGAAGCACTTTACCGCCTGACAGAAACTCCAGCAAGCACTAAGCAGAGGGAGGACGAGGAGAGAGGAAGACAGGAGCATGTAATCATTCCTTTCCATCTATCAACCTCTCCTCTGCCCCGCTAGAGAGAATCCCAAGGAGCTGTAAGAGTAATTGAATGACACAACATATTTCAGACTTACAGAGCTGAACAAACTACTGTACTGTCAGATAATTCTGGACAGTGTCCTCGCACGCCAAAAGCCAATGTTGAAAAACAACCACTGATGTCTCTGTAACTGCTTCTGCAGAGCTGTCCCTCGCCTTAGCCAGTCCTGGGATCACGCACTGCCCTAATATTACTTTCCCTAAAAAGCACATAGTGAGCCTTTTCCTTTGGCTGATCCTTCTTTTTATCTGCTCTCTCTTTCTTTGTAGGGTTAGGGTTTGAATTCCAAACAGTTACTAGAAATTGTCTATTCACTGGCGTAAAAACAATTGACCAGCGAGTGAATGAATCGGTTCCTATTTTCATCACGCCGAATGCTGATTAAAGAACAAATCAAAACGTTCCTCTTTCACTGGCTATTCAAACATGAATTATACATGAAGGAAAAGTAGCGTAATAAAGTCGGCATGCCACTGTCTCTTTGTCCCTATCTATCTTCTATCTATCTGGTAATAGACATTGTAAAACATTTGACCACAGATCAAGAGGTTCTTTGTTCAAACCCACTACGTCTAAGTGGCTTTGGTTAAAATTGTCTGCTAAATGAATTCATCATCTTTCCCTTTCTCTTTTTGATGCATTGTGTCCTATGCTCCTGCCTGCCATGCCCTAGTGCATGCACTAGTGTCTGCAGAATGCTCTCCTGCATGTTTGCCACCGTATGACGAGTTGAAAAGAAAAGAGGAGTGGGATACCGGAGCGAGTGAAGGAGTGGGCAGATGAGGAAACATGATGATGGCGACAAGAGGAGATGTGTTTTAAAGACCAAATTAGAACGTAATGAGAGGAGGGGAGCCACTTCATATTAAAGAAGAACTAAGAGGGATTCTAGAAGAATGGATATGCATATATCTGGATGTTCTGTTCCAGCTGACCACATCCAGTTTATCTTTTAACAGTTCTTTCGAAGAGAGTATTCTCTCTAATGTATACAATCAAATTTACATCAATAGTGTGGCCTGCAGACCAGTATACTGTGCCCGGAGAATACATGAAACTGAGCTTCAAAGACATGGAGGTACAGGCAGTACGAAGGTCTGCATGGTCTAATACATACAGGTCTATTAGACAAGCTCTATAGGGGCCTCTACTGTCAACCCAAGTGCAAATGGGTCTTCTCCACTGGTGTTCTGAGTGCCTCAGTGACACTGTGCTCTTCTCTGGGTTGCATTCATTTGGTCTAGGATCAGGGTATGGGGGGTGGGGGTGCGTGTGTGTGGGGGGTGTGTGTGTGGGGGGGGGGACAAGCACAATGGTTTCCTCTTCGTTGTGACATATTGCGCCACTGCGCTTCACATTTTACTAAGATTAACTCTTTCGGAAAGCATCGCCCAAGCACCCACCTTCTCAAGCAAAAATCTAATTTTGTTCTGTTTACACAACAAACATTAAGTAGAACAATTAGCGTCCCCTAGTTTCTCTACTTCCGGGAGTCGGGTGGGAAATGGCTGATTTGGTCGGCAGACAATAGACCTTCATATTCGACAATGACCACAAAAACGGATAGAAACATAAGAGAAAAAAAACAAAGCATAACACTCTTCGCCTGGCCGAATGACTGAGGCCAGACAACTCTGAACAATTTCCACTTAGCCTTCCACCGTCTGTGTTCATTAGCGTTAGCATGCACGCTAGCTGACTGATGAGTATGTATTGTTACTTGTTGACCTGTTATATCCTTCTCTCTATCCAGCGTCTGCTAATACACAGTGGCATACTGTAATTACACAGATCAATGAGACCCGGGCACCCCGCTATCTCTCCATGTACAGTATCATTACAGTCCAAGCCAGGCAGTAATCAGGGAAATTACAGCAGGTGGACACTCCCCTCAGCCACTCTCTGCAATCCCCAGCGCCGGGAAGCTCCATCCACTCTACTCTCCTTCTCCTATTTTGCTGCAATCTTTAAAGCTATTTTTTGTCCCGGCTTATGTCTACATTCAGTTTGACTGCAAGGAGAGACACGTGCAGAAACTGGGATACCTGAAATTCTTGTGCCAGCATGATTGCAAGGAGTGAGAGCATGCCTGAACGTATACACGTGTGCACAGTAGATGTCCAAACGTGTGCACACTATTTGCATATACGCATATACAGAGGCAAAGTTGGGTGGAAAGGAGGACAACAACATTATGCGGTGCTTTCCGCCAACAAAGACTATGCAATTAGCTTCCTCTTGTGTGCTAGCATGGTAGTGAAAAAGGTCTGGGGCAGGTTGTACTAAGCCTAATAAAATATACAGTATGCACATTTGGCAAAAAAGAGGTTGGCACTTAGTTGATGTATACCACAGCAGCTGTGTATCCAGCAGGTTGTTGGGATGTCTAATGATTTAGAGTAGATGCCAGCTGTTGAGTGTTGCTCACTTACGACTATAACTGGAGTTAATCTGGTCCATGAGGCCAGTTAGACACAGGCTGGAGTGAATGTGTGTGTGTGTGTGTGTGTGTGTGCGTGTGTGTGAGAGAGGTTGTGAAATACCCCTTTCTCCACAGATATTACAATTATGGAAAAATTGTTCTGTGCCAAAACCACCCCTGGAAAAGATTCAAACAATTGATGAGAGAGATGAAGAGATGAAGAGATGAAGACAGTAAATAATAGAATGCTCCAGAATACATTAAATAACTTTTCTGTTTCCATCAAGATGTTTTGTACCTGTGCAGTGCCTGGCTGGGAGACATACAGTCAGCAAACACAGGGTCATGCTCAGAACAAGTTGTTCTGTGTGCCGATGCTGAAGTGACCTTCTGGACCAAGCATCTCCGGCTCACTGCTCCTCTTGGAGAACTCCAAGTTTGACAATGAATGTGACGCACTGCTATGCAAACTTGTCGCAGTGAGCATTGAGTTACCAAATGATTTGCCCATGTAAAGCCGTCTTGTTTTGAACCATTTGAACCGCAGAGCTTGCGTCCTCAGGCCTGCTTCTGAAACAGAAGGGGATCTCTGTGTTGATTCCGTTCAACCACCGCAAAGATGAAGAAGAGGAGAAATCATTTGAGCAGGCTGAAAAAGCCTGACACCCCATCAGACACACAAGTCCAGATAACATGACATCTCCAAACAACAGAGCATTGTCAGAGAGAGGGCTGAAGTCAAGTGTGTCCGAAATGCTATATCAAGTTATAGATTGGTGAGTAGGGGATCTGCAACATGGGGGGTTTTAGTGTTCAGAACAAGTACATTATGAACAATTATAGAATACTGAGACATAGCTGTCTGTGGAGCTAGCGTTCAAGCTTTCAGAGGACTAAACAGTGTTATTGGGCTGCAGTCCAGTACGTGTCTCCTTAATACTGCGATTCCTTCAATTTATGGCACGATGGTGTGAGGGTGTGAGTGTGAGGGAGTGAGAGAGTAAGAGAGAACAAGAGAATGAGAGAGATAAAGATGGCAAGTATTCGAAAAAGAGAGAGAGGGAGAGTAAAATGAGTTTTTAAAAATGTATGCACTACTATGTATTTAATATTTTAACAGCAGAAACATACGTGTCAGAGACAAATTCCTTCGAGATAATCAAATCTAATTAAAAAAGCTGAGAGAGAAAAAGAGAGATATTGGGGGAGTGGATGAAAGAAATGGAGGAGCAGCAGGCATACCAGTTTAAACTGTTAAAAAAGTAACCATAGATACTTATCTGTCATGGACATGTGTCCAGGGAAGTCAGCAAGTAGGGGACAAAGTACATACATCCACATTCCAGTACCATATTGGATAAGTCAATGTAGGTCTTAGAAACCATTATGTGCGGTTTTACACACTAGTCGGAGGTGTCATGACTCACAAGCCATCAACATAATCAACTAATTGCAGTTACAAGTAAATTATAACATTATTTTATTTTTTGTTTGTTTGTTTATGGATGTTGATCTGTTTTGGTGTAATGTATATGTGCGAGCATTATAAATCCTACCTGTTACTGTTCTTTTGAGTATGCTCACCCCCCCCCCTGCATAAAGCAGCTGTGTAGTATTCCAGATTCCAGATCAATTCAAAGATAGACTGCTGTATTGCTAGTAAAATAAAATTGAAATGAAACTAAAATAAACTGAAGAATTGTGGGATTTGCTCAAACCTGACATGAAGGATTTCCTTATAGGATTTAATACAGTAGGCTCCATTCATTTGAGGGCTTATTATTGTATTTATGGTCTAGGTGAGTCATATTGAAAATACAACATTTCTAACGCTGTATATATTTAACATATGATCAAATAGCCACATTGATTAACCACATGGGCACACTGGCACACAATTATGAAACGATATAATTCATTAAACTTCTGAATAATCTGGATATAAATGCTCATAATAAAGTAGAAGAAAGGATCAAATACCTTCCGTATTAATAGCCTGCGCCTATGTTGGACACTTGAATACGCCGCTGCACCGCTAACTGCCGCTTCAGCGTCCTTTTAATACTGTCATAATCTGCTTTACCTATCAGCCACGAAGGATAGGTACTCACCGAACTTTTGCGGCCACAGAAGATATCGCATCGTTCCTTAAATTCTTCCTTTTGGACACTGCAGTTCCCATGCTGAAGTGGAAACACAGGAGAAAAAGCAGATCATTCCATCCACGGGTTGGGAGCGTATCAAAAATAATAAAGACAGGTGTAACCTGAAGAAAAAGTCGTATTTATAGGAATTATTTCACAAATGATTCAGATCGTAGATCTAGATTGGGGACCACTGTTTGGCTGTTCGCGCAGTGGCAGCATCTGCCCGCTCCTCTCGCTCTCTTCTCCACTCCTCTTTGACTCAACTGTGGCGACAAGGAGGGGACAGGAAGGAGCCTTCAACCATAAAAGGACTACATTCTTAACATGTAATTCTGCAGGGCAGGTGAGTCTAAAGCACAAGTCCACAGGTCAATATAGCCAAATGTTTTTAAAAAGTGAATAGTCATTTATCGTGCTTTTATTCCCACCAAAACGTTGTAAATTAGTCTAGTCTAATAACATTAGTCTAGACCCAATAACATCTCCAAACCAGCTATTTCACACCCACAGTATGCTCCCACCCACACATTGACAGTTTGCTCAGCATTATTGGTCAGGGTCAGTTGGACAGAGAACCTAACTGGCGGAAAATACTCGTAAATCTTCCGGCGATCGTGAGAACGTGATAGATTTGAACAGAATATATCAAATCCATTCCAATTCATTGGCGTAGTGACCCAGGCGTCACATTTAGGGGGTGTTTACTTGGATTAGACCATTCAGTAATATTACAGTAATATTACAGGCTAGATCGGAGACATATAAAATATATTTACAGTTTGTATAAAAGCACAAATGTGGATTACTCTCCTGCCTAATCATGTAAATGGGGGGGACTTCAGAGAAGTCACACCAGCTATAATATCCTGCCGGTAGTGGACGATGGGGGGATGAGGAAGCCTGAGAGGAGGAGAAGGAAGAAATACGCGAGCATTGAAACACTTCTCCAATTTCATGGAGAACCTTCTCATTGACATTATACTGTAGCTCCTTTAGTGGATGATAAAATAAAGAAAACGGGGTTAATACAAACCGTACACTTACATACAGCTATGGGGGAAAAATAGGAGCACTGCACCTTGTTCTTTTTCAATTAAGCTAAGAAGGAAAATAGTGAGTAACAGAATGGTTTGATTTAAGACGCATGTTGAACCCTTCTGTTCTTTACTCAAAACTTTCATTTTTTAATTATTCTATTTGGAAAGGAAAGAAGCTGCGGTGGCGACTATTTTCCAGAGCTGTAGTATGTGACTGACGAGGTATACTACTTTTCCGAAATTCCTGCCGAAGACAAGAAAAATAACCCCTGTATGTGATACCGAATAGAAGGTTGAAGATCCCGTTAAAGGGAGGGACGGGGTGTGACCGACCGGACAGGAGAGTAGCGGTTTTTGACCTTTATGAATGGCTCAAACTGTTACTAGAGACAGAATTAAAACCCATATGTTCCATTTGAAATGCCCGACAGCAAACCAAATTTAAAGGAATGTGAACTTTAACTTCAAAGTATGACATCACGCAGCGACTGTTACACTCACTTAAATCCTCCTTCTACGGTAACGGAAACCAAGCGGGATAGCTCGCCCACTGGAGGGGAACAACGGTTGAGCAACCTTCCGCTCACACGTGAGGCCAGTGAAGCGACAACGAACGAGATGCAAACACTCTAACAAATCGAAGGGATAAATATTTAAGGAACCATCTGTGCCCATCCAGCGTCAGTTCTCGTAGTGCATGGTCATGTGCACCAGCACCACTGCCACACAACGAGCGTACACTTTTTAAATATGAGTGACGCTAGCTGGAGAAAGGAAACATAGGGATCTGTGGAAGGAAGGAGCTGCTAATAGCTGCCAGTCAGCCATACTCAAATACTCTACCGTGCATAAATACATTAATCAGCCTCCAGAAGACTGCGCACAGTGGCTTCGCAAGGCACGTTCACGTGACTTCACCCAGAGCGTCATCAGAAGATTACTGAACAGTGTAAAAAGAAACAGGCCAATGAAGGTCGCCGTATTACTGAGAGACATCGATATTGCTGTCAAAGTCTCACTCTACTGGAGTGTACATCATTTTCTTACTGTACCAGTGAGGGGGATTTTGCTCTGAAACACTCTTTTTAGGACATAGTGGATGCAATTTGTGTCATCCTTCTGGCCAGCTCTTTGTGATAAAGGCTGTGACACTTACCCAGCACTAGGTACAGAGTAACAAGGAGTGAAACTCGATGGAGACAGATGCTGGGGAACAGAAACAGAAACCGAATATCATCTAATTTTCCTCAAAGGTGGGTGTCGTTTGTTGAGTGGTGGAAAGTAGCTTATTATCTTAGTCCATTGCTAAACTGGCTACTTCTGTCCCCCTCGCATTGTGTTACTGTACTTCATCTTCACAGAAAAGTGTTTACATTTGGTTCTTTCACTGAGGTAATAGATGCAGACACATGTTTGGCAAGTTATCCAGCTGACTTTCCACACCTCAATGAACCAGGCATACTTAATTATATAATAATTATATTAATAATAATAATAATATTACAAAACAGCTCATTGTCTGTGTTGCTGGATGCGGGTCTGTTTGAAGCATTGAGTGAGTCAGCCTAAAAAAGTGACAGCCCATAGATATCCAACAGAATAGAATTACATCTCAACCGTAAAAGATAGAAGGATGTTTATCCAATTCAACTGACTGTTTGTTTTATACTTGATTTTACTTGTGTAAAAGATTGTTAATATACTGTAGTTTTTTTCCGTTCGGAAACGAATTCTGATTGTAGACTGCAGAATGTTGCATGTTATGTCAGCATAGTGTTTGATTTTCAAAGCTCATTGTCCGTAAAGATATCACAATAAGTATTGGATTGCAAAATTATTTAAAGCTTTGAATCTACTGGGTTCTAAAAGTGTGTTCATAGCATTTTTCTGAGTTTAAGTGGCCTGTGGTGGCCCCAGAGTGATATATTTTTGCAGGGCCTTAAATCTGTGGCACCGCCCCTGTGTGTGAATACCAGATAAGATTCTCCAGTACAGCCTTTTGCTAGATGTTTAGCATGCACTTGGCGTGTCTACTGTACATGTGATACGTCATTCATCTCACACACAGAGATAATCAACTTGGGGCACGGTGCCCATCAAATGTCCGTTCTCAGTGCTCTAAAGATCCATTCTCTCTCCTCCAGTATTCCAACACATTTGGTCATAACGGTCGGGCATATTTATCACTACTGGAGCTGTAGCAAAAAAATGTTGACACATGCAAACATCGACAAGTGTATAGGTAGAGAGAGAAGTCACTATGACTGTGATTCCTTTTGTGCTCCCTCTCCTCACCCCTCCATAAAACAGACTAGTGATGGGAAAGCCTATAAAGTCTTACAGCCACGATAAAAAAAAAAATTCTAAATGGGCCATAAAATAGGCATGGGAAAGAAAGGTTGGAACGAGCACTTGGGAATCTACAGGAGAAGGTTTGTTTACACACAAGCACATGTGGGGTGCAGTTTATAAAAACCAGACAAGGTTTCATGCGAGGCTATTTGTGACTCTGCGTCAAGGCAGTCACAGTTGAGATATGAGATCCCGTGAAGAGTGGCTGTCAATAAGAGAATTGCTTGTCGATACCACCGAGTGTCAGTGGAGAGTAGCTTAAATTGATGCGAGGTCTGGTATACACTATTGCTGTTAGCCCACACAAACTAGCACACACATACCAATCACCGATCTACACAGGCCAGAAAAATTGGCTAAACCAACACAAAAGAAGACAAAAACAAGCAACTAGAATACAAGGCTATTGTTAATATAAACTAAGTCACCATGACTCTAGACTAATCATTGTCAAAGTAAAAGAATATATGCATGTTACTGTATGGACGACCTTGATGACATTCTTGGGCTTGTTCTACAATAATTTATCATCATACAGTTATCATTCTGTCTTCGCATTATGACAGGTTTTTACGGAACTTATTACTATTCTGACCTTCCTCAAGGATACAGAGCTATCCTGTAATTCTCCAGCAAGGAACAGCATGAAGGTTTCCATTTAAATATAACCTTTGTAGTCTTACAATAAAGACATACCAACATCTGACAGATGGATCTGCCTGCATTCCTGGTGCGAAAGTTAGTTGCTGTTTAATGATCATGGGGTGCGATTGGATGCTACGAAGTTGGGAAAAGCAGAGAATAGTATGGGCAAGGAGGAGGGAAGATAAAGGAAGAGAGTTCAGCACGAGCACTGAAGGAGACAGCGGCAGATGGAGTCAAGTCACAGGGGCGCGAGAGGTAAGGATAGATAACGATTACATTGTGTTTTGGTTGTGTTTGTAGGGGGGGGGAGTCTGTGAGTGGGTTTCTTGGATCAAGTGTAGGCAGATAATAGGATTGGTGGAATGTTTAATTAGATCAGCCTTCTGTCATGCTGCCAAATTACAGAGCCATCGATGTCAACACAGCCATCTCCCAACTATAGCTGACTCTATATCCTCCTAACAAGCCTTGGGCATCATTTTCCAACACTCCTAACTGACAGCATACTTTCCACTTTGTCAACAACTTGGATTTTACACCTAAATATGAAATAGGTCAAACCTCTTGCAAATATGAACATTTTTAATACCACTGATCTGAAAGAGACTAACATTTTTGCCATCTATCTTGCTCTACTTTCTAGTGGAGCCATACTGGCTGGCCTGGTGAGTGGCTGGACAAGCAAGCTGAATTAGATGGGAGTTACAGAGGATCCAGAGGATAATGTTACTTGCTAGATGAACAAGCGTTGTTCTTCAACTAAACTGACAAGGGTACATCATAAATGCTGCCTCTGAATGACACAACCCCAGCTGGGAGTGCATCTTAACCATGCTAGTCCTTGTTCTCAGACTTCTCTTTGATGTGAAGTGAAGTGACATATTATCAAGTATGGTGACCCATACTCAAAATCAACCCTCTGCATTTAACCCATCCAAGTGCACACACAGCAGTGAATAGTGGGCAACCTCATGCACACACAGTGAACATACACCCAGAGCAGTGGGCAGCTATTGCTCCAGCGCCAGGGAAGCAATTGGGGGTTCGTTCGGTGCCTTGCTCAAGGACACCTCAGTCATGGTATCGAAGGCAGAGAGAGTGCTGTTTGTTCACCATCCCCACCTTCAATTCCTGCTGATGCGAGAATTGAACCAGCAACTTGCAGGTTACAAGCCCGACTCCCCTAACCATCAGGCCATGCATGACTTCCCCGTCGGCCACGACTTCCCCGTCATGTGGAAAAGTCATACTTATTTCCCACTTGCACAAAGTCTTCAGGGTGACAGAAATGAGCACAGATGTAGGAGGGGGAGAAAGTTGATTGGAAAGAGAAAAATCAGATGCGCAGGAGAAAAGATGAAGAGTGAGAGTGTGACTGCTCCACCTCTGAATCATAAAATGCCCACAACAAAAACATCTTGCATCCCAACGACAAAGGGAGAACAGTTCGGTGGGGTAGGAGGATCCCCTTATTCAATGCCTACGTTCTGTATTGAGGAAATCAATACAGGGATGAGGGTGCACTCGTGTCCCGACATATGGCCCTATGGGTTTCTCACATCCTGGGGAGATCATGTCATCCTTGTTGTTTCCTCCTCGTGTCTAAGATGGGAGACAAAATCCATCGCAAAATCCTCTGACAACCATTCATCACCTCAGGTTTAGACTTGAGTTCAAGTTCAAGTTCAAGTTGTGCTTTATTGTCATTCCGCTACATGCGGGTGCATACAGTGGAACGAAATGTCATGCCTCACAGAGCCACGGTGCTACATAACTACAGACAATCAACAGTACAGACAAACAATTTAAAATAAATATAACATTTTTCCTATACATAAACTAAACAGGATACAAACTATACAAACTGTACGAATACTTACCGATGTGCATGTGCAAAGAGTATTGTACATGTGCGAAGAATAGATACATATTATTACAGAGTCTTTAGTGCAGTTTGTGTACACACGGCAGTGTGTATGAAAAGTGCAGTGGGTGAGTGACTAGTGCCAGTTTTCCGATAGTCTTAGTTATTGTGTGGGTAGTCATAGAGGCCCGGAAGAGTTCAGGGCTCTCACAGCCTGGGGGAAGAAGCTGTTGATCAGTCTGGCAGAGCGGGCTCTGATGCTCCGGTATCGTCTACCTGATGGTAGCGGCTGGAAGAGGCTGTGGGAGGGGTGGGTGGGGTCCTTAACGATACTATTGGCCTTGCTGGAGCATCGTGTGTGGAAGATTTCTAGGATTGAGGGGAGAGGGGCACCGATGATCTTCGCAGCTGTGTTCACTGTTCGCTGGATGGTCTTGCGGTCTGCTGCAGTGCAGTTCCCGTACCAGACAGTGATGCAGCTGGTCAGCACACTCTCAATGGTGCCCCTGTAGAATGTGGTGAGGATGGGTGGAGGGAGACTTGCTCTCTTCAGCCGGCGGAGAAAGTGTAGGCGCTGATGTGCCTTCTTTGAGAGTGACTTGGTGTTGGTGGTCCAGGTGAGGTCCTCTGTGATGTGCACCCCCAGGAATTTGGTGCTGTTGACTCTCTCGACAGGCGAGCTGTCGATGGTCAGTGGGGGGTGATCCGCGGAGTTCCTCCTGAAGTCCATCACAACCTCCTTTGTCTTGCTCAAGTTGAGGGACAGGTTGTTAGCCCCACACCATTTCGCCAGCTGTGCCACTTCCTCTCTATA